>OLKM01004321.1:0-23301 GCA_900291075.1 Melanogrammus aeglefinus | reverse complement strand
CAGAACTTGTGAGCCAACCACAGTAGGTTTGGCAAATTATGGCTTGGGACCAGATGTGCCTATCACTGCTAATAAGAGATTCACAGAAATCAGGAATGACCCCCACACAACAGCACCAGAACCAGGAAGGTCGCTAGCAATTGAAAACATTCGGGGCTGTTAGCCCAGAAGCTTAGAGAGCTCTTTAAAAACGGGTGTTTGGGAGGCCTTTCTCCTCCGAGATATATTTGAAAATCGGGCTGATGAAACATTCCAATCTGTAACGTAGTTTGACGAAGTAAAAGAAAGACCCAATCGTCCCATGTCGGACTGACCTCACATCATTGTTCAATGTCAAACCATAACTTTGTTTTCCCCAAAACCCTGTCGCTGTCGTTATGGTGGTTGTCCAAAGGCTGCTGATTTTATGCCGTGTTGGACACTTCGCAACAGTGGGTCACTCTGTTATAACCTGCATGAGAGTTCAATGTGTCATTGTGTTAACGCTCTTTCTGACCAGTTGCAGTTCAAGGCCGACCTGGGGCTGTATCCACTTCGGGAGGGGGCGCTCAGGATTCCCCTATAGACAAAATCGAATTGGTTGCGCCGTTGACACGTTAACGCGGCCCACAGGGAATTCTCCAACTCTCCCGATTACCAGCTCGCGTGAGTGTGTGAGTGCCTGCTTTGCGTGCGCGTGGTGTGTGTTAATTCAATTGCCTGGTAAATCGTGTAGCCTACGGTAATATTCATACTGGTTTAAATAATAGCATTTGATAGTAATTTTCCCATCGTTTGCTGAGCATGGAGTTTTGTTTGAAATTAGGTGATAGAAGTTTAACGGTACCCACTGGTCCATGCACCTACCCGATGGTCAAGTGTGACCGGGTGAGATTCACTGCGTGTCTCTCTTCTATATCCCATCTTGCCAAAGATATTTTATTACTTGTCCTTCTAACACTCTGATCTCACTAAAAGGCTAGCAGCACGAACAGCATTATGACAACATGCGCTAATGCATAGGGAAGAAAGAATACCAACGCTGATTTGCAACATTCTGCAACAAATGATTCTAAATCTGCCCATATATGGAACAGGTTAGAGTTTGTCGCGGTTTCCTACTCGCTACAATGTTGCATCTGTGGCCGCTGGTAATACGACCACAAAGGAGTAAACTCTACGGGGCTATTCTTCATCATTATGTTTTGTTTTTTTGACGGCACAGCGATCCGGGGCTATTCCCCAAAGATCCGGGCCTATTGCCGCGAATGCCCAGGTCTAACGACGCGCCTGACCAGAACTTTCGCAAAGCAGGTTACAGATCTTACCATTCTAACCAAACATGGATACTCGGGAAAGGAAGGAGAAGAGTCGCCCCATCCTGGTGTGGTTTGGCAAGATCAGGGAAATACCCATCATCTACAGGGACTATAACATGGGATCAAAGAACGATGATTTTATTATGCTCCCATAGTGATTTATTAGGACCAACCATTCCACTTTAAAGGTAACTGATAGTCCTATAAGCAAATTTCTGAAACAAAAAGGCACATCAGTAGCGTAGGGGCGGTTTTCCCCCTCCAAGATAGAGCTCACTACGCTACTGCATCCACTAGGCAGGGCAGATATTTTTCAATCTGTTACCCAACTAAAGTCAAATGGGTTGTTCCTTAACACTGTTTAATCGTATATTCGTTTTGTGCTGAACCAATGTCTATCCTTGGCATAGGTGGTAGCTTGAGAAACAAACCCTTCTGTAAAATCAATTTGAAAACAGCTTTTTCATTGAAAAACAGCTTTTTCATATATTTTTTATATTTGTAGGAATGGTAGGGGGTGGAACAGATACTATGGTATTGTTATTAAATAGAAAAGTGTCCATAGTTTATTATTTATGTATTGCTCTATTATAATGTGCGATGAACATATCAAGATGGATTTTTTTTAAAATAAACTGATTTCATCATTGAAGTTTTTTTTGTTATATTTTTGAGAAGCATTTGGGGGAGCATTCATTACTCTTATTCTGGGGGCAGGGGGAGCTGGTATAAAATAATGGAAAATGAAATGCTTTCCCTAGATTACACAACAATAAACATTGTTAAACAATACAATCCTAGCATTTTATCTTGCGTCAAAATACATATTTATTAACAAATTTCAAACAGATTGACCATATATTTCCACAAATTTGATCATAAATTTCCACACATAGATATATATTGAGAGCCCAGCAATATTGGACCTGCCTTAGGACAATGGATCCATAAATATATAACTTATGGAATATATTTCCTTGTGAAATTTTACATTTCTAGAAAACAAAACACTGTCTGGTACATTGAAGCACTTCACTACATAACACCACCAAACCTGTGGCTGATATGATCATACAGTGCTATAAGAATTTTTACACTTTCCATGCATGATAAACATATAGGATTCTTATCCGAATTTACACTATTTACAGTAGTCATTGTACAGAATTAAAATAATTCACTTTTTGGCGGAATTATTAATGAGATGGTACATGCATCTGTAGGTTAACAAATACCAGAGATTGTACAACACCAAAATGTCCAAACTTTCAATGTCGTATCAACCAATCCAGATTACTTGTTATATTACATGCCACTCGCTTGCCGAATTAGTCGAAAATGAATTGAATTGCAAGTTTGCAACATCTATAACTCTTACAAAATAAGCCCTTCTCCAAAAAGTTCAACATAAATACCTACAATACTGATTAGGGTTTAGGACTCGTTGTTTGTAGATGCAGGACTTGTGGGGGGAGGTACAGCCATTGCGAGGGGGCTCCAGAGAACTTGTGGGGTAGTTGTATGACTTGAGGTCAGAGGTACAGGAACTTTCTCAACTTGGGGTCCAGGGCTTGGGGTTTGAAGGTCTGAACCTTGTTTGGCCTTGTTTGCCTGTGCAATAAACAGTTCTCTGGAGCTTACAGTGGGGAGCTTGTGCAATTGTCGGTGTTATGCGAGCAGGATCATCAGCAGATAAGGGCTGACATGTTGAGTGATTTTGTCCGTGTCGGAATCTCCTCTTGAACACTTTTGCCATCAAACAGAGGGACAGACTCAATATGACTTCACCACTTTTACGATCTTAGAATTCCACTCTTTCGTCTCTGATTATATTTTTGTCACCATTCCTTCGTTGTTCTTGTTGACTGGAATTTCCACAGAGGGAGGGAACAGCAGTCAATTGCAGCCAGCTGTTTGCGTGCTCTATATTGCGCTTGAACCTGCAACATAAAAACACATTATAAAAGTGTAATACATGATAGGTTATTGCATGGGCCACAGACGTAATATCAATGCATAACTCCACAGCTGTTCAAGAGCAGACTTTTGAGTTTGCTAGGAGGCCAAGGAATTCCCCAAAACCATGTCGTCATTGTCTCTAATACAATAGAGATTCTTGTTCAAATGTTCTTTGTCGCAACACTAAAAAACATATTGTCTCAAAATTCTCAAGTTGTATACAGATAAACATTAATTCAACACTAATCACAAAATGTGATTTTGGTGCAAAAAAAGAACATTTGAACAAAGATCTCTATAAAGGGCATAATTGGGAATTCTAGGGGCTTCTAAAAAAATTGCGATCCAACTAAGGGACCGGTCATTATTATTGGGGGGGGGGGGGGGGTTCGGGGCGGCAAAATATGTGGGGGGGACAACGATTTTTGGGCGCTCATTTAGGGAGGGGGCTCAGTTTTTGGGCGCTCATTTAGGGGGGGGCCTAAGTTTTTGGGCGCTTGTTTTAGACACTTTCAGGATGCATGCAGAAAATTTCGAATTTTCATTGCTTTTATTAAGCTCCCAGAATGCCAGGAAATAGCACCTTGGGGCGGAAAATTGGCAAAATTTTCTCATTATAGGCACCTGGGAAACCAGAATAATAATGTTTTCTCTTAGAGGAGAAGAGTGCTTGACCTCAGAATTATACCGAGAATTTGAAATGTATAACCTACGCACAACACAGAAAAGTGTGTGTGTGTGTGTGGAGGGGGCGGGGGGGGGGCACAGATTTTTGGGTCAGATTTAGGAGGGCTGGCATTATGGTGGTGGGGCACATGATTTTTTGGGTCAGATTTTTTAGGGTGGGCTGGCATTTTTGGGCCTTCGTTTGAGGGGGGGCCACCATTTCTGGGCCCGCATCCCTGCAAAATTGCAGCCTCCCCCCCCCAATAATTAATGACCGGTCCCTAAAGTCCTGCTGAGGGTGGTTTTGGAACAGCTGCGAACTACCACAAATAAAAAAAAATAAACAATCCTCTCTCATGGGCTGATATAGAGGAGAGAACCCCCCCCCCCCCATAAACCCATAAAGAAAATAGAGTTTAAACTTACGAAGTATGCACAGGTTTGGAGCATATGCCAAGGAAAGACTGTTTGCGCCACTCAAAGATCACCAGTGCTGCTATAAAAAAATAATACACCTATATCCATATTTTTTTACAAAAAAGAAAAAGAACAGTATTATGCACTCAGTTCATTTAAACAGAACCCTCAGAGCATAAATAGTTGGTACAATGTTTCTGAAGTGGCAAGTGCAAGTGGGATAATCTGTTGGTGAACCATGAGAAATCATCATTCCATGAAAACATCTTACCCTTCCTCCAGAGAACAAAAACCTTCCAATACGGTAAATACCAAACATCTGCATAAATTAAATGCAATGCATGTTAATTTTATTTACCTATACGGAACTAGTATTTCATGCTGTCTAATAAGATTGATTCAAGCACAACCTTCTGAAGTGCCCTCAAGTCTTTTTGTCGCGTCTGTCAAAACCAGGGGAGGTCGTGATCTTCTGGTAAGCTCTTCATGGTCGCACTTTCAGTGGCCCAATCATGTGAGTTACAGACATGAATGGAGAAGCTGAATCCACTTAGTCTGCAAATAGAAGTCAAACATCAAATAAAAATGCCGACTAGCCTTCTCCAGTAAGCAATATAATGCTTTTCTAGTTAGGGACCTTATTTTACATGTGCAGCATGGTTAGCCTTGCTCACTGTCTGTATTTACGTGTGTATTACATATCTATCAATTTGTCAGTTTTTGTATTGGCAGCATAACTACAGTATTATGAAGTGTTATTTCATACCTTTAGAATTTCGAGGGCATCTGCATCAGATGACGTGCCTTCACCACAGACACTGCAGCAATACCAGAAGTGCTTTATTATCTCATCACACCACTGGTTGATCTTTCGGTTTTGTTTGATATTGCTGATCTGGAAATGAAGTTTCAAGCTCAATGTTATTGTTGGGCCTTACTTTGAAGGGCCAGACTCACCCGACCCACAATACATTGCTTTGTTTTTGTTTTCATCATGGAAAAGGCCAAAATAATGCATTCTCACTTTTCTAGCTTTTATGAATTAAAGGAAATAAAATTAAAAGAATATTCAATCATTTCTCATTTCTCAAACATTTTGAATTTCGACCATCAAAAATGGCTGCCAATGCATTGTGGGCAGGGCTTCCAACCTTCACAAAGACATATACATTTAGGTGCTGAATAATTGTTCAATGTTTGTGATTACCTTACCTTGAGAAGGCATTTCCTTATACTTTTGGCCTTATGCCACACGTCGAGGGAATGGAAAATTTCTTTAAAATCATCCGCTATAAAGTAAAAAATAAAAAATAATATAAGAAAATTCACATACGAAAATATGGCAAATCATTGAAAATCACCCTGAAAAATAACCACCCCTCCTCCCACCAATTTTAAGCCATTTCAAAAGGCCCTTAGTTAATATATGCCATCAGATCAAAGGTTTATGGTTCTTTGATACAGGGAAAGACTAAGAAACATATTGTCACAAGGCGCCTTCCTCCATATCAGTTTTTATATTTATCAGATATTTCACAACAGATTATCAAACTACATGATCAAAACCAGGGAAATTTTGAAGTAAAAACATCGATTAGATATATGGATTGTGAACTCGTATATCAATCTAATACTGCGTTCACACTGGAGGCGAAACATGTTTAGAGTGAACATGTTTCAAAATTAGACCTTCTCTAGTATTGTTGGATTAACGAAGTGGAATAAAACTTGAACTAAAAAATGACTAAAATGATGAGCAAGTGATAAGCACACATTTGCTCTAGCAATTTTTTCGAAATGAATCATACTGTATCATCCGAGATAATTTCCGAAACATGATTACTCTGAACATGTTTCGGCACTAGTGTGAATGCAGTATTAGGAACTCTAATTTTGACACATTTAAACATTTTCCATATGCAGATGCATTATGATATTATAATGCCATGTTGAAAAAATCACCTTTGTTTACAGGCATGCAGCCAAGACTACCATTTTTTTACAGCAAAAGGTGAAAAAAATGCCATTATATGTGAATAAACTGGCAGATTTTACCTAATTCAATGATAAACAGTTTCCATTTTCAAGTTGTATGACACTTGAGTTATAATGAGCCTGCCTATAATAAAGGGAGGGGAATAACATACCCATCATCTTCTTAATTGTTGTAGAGGCATCAGTACACACTTCCAGAATGTTAAGTACTCTCTTGATTCTGTTAAGGGCATTGATTAGAGCTTGCTTCTCCATTGTGGAAGTTTTCATGTTGACATGGCGCTTGTCCATAATCTCAACCTCTAAAATGTAGCCACTGACTATCTCCATCAGAAAGTAGCACAAATTTTTGGCTGAAAAACCTGGGGAGTCGCACTGACTATCACCAGACAGAACCATATCGATGTCGGTGAAGTGGTCAATCAAACGGCCACGCATCCACTCCCACCACTCCTCTATAGCTGGGATGCAGTAGAGCCGCTGCACTCTGTAGAATCTTGAGGAGGAGAGAAATGCAAGGCCAAGAAATTTCGCAAATTTCTCAATCTTTGCGAAGTTGTTTCCTGACAGCAGAGTACACACTGCAACCTAAAATAAAAGTAAGCATATTACATTTCAGCTACCGGTAGCTAATTTGCAGAGGGGTTTGTCCTGGAAAACATAAGGAACATTGTTTGTTGGTCATAAGAAAAATCAACTCTCATCTAGGGTATCCTGAATATGATCGATACCTTGTTTTTTTTAGGAGTAATTAAACAAATGTTCAAAAATTATCGAATAACAAAGATAATACTTTTATCCTGTTTTGTCTCTGAGCATCTATAATAATACATTTCTTGTTAATATTCTTTTGTTATTTTCCTTACATACCTGGAGATTATTGATTGCCATCCCATTTATTGATTGCCATCCCATTTCCATCTACCTTCAGATGTACTGAATCGCCCTTGTGTGCCCTTTAGGACATTTCCAGTGGATAGTCGCTACTGGTGCCATTTCAGGACATGGGTCACTGTTGGGATCTCAATGCACCCTGGGTGCCTACAGGAGGAGGCAAACTCCTGTAATAGCAGGTCAAGGGTGCAGATGATCTTTGTTCCTTTAATGTGCCTTAGCTCTTCGGTGTGCTCTTTAGTCTCCTCCTCTCTCAGGAAGAACTTGGGGTTGAGAGTACTGGTTTCTTGTGACATCTCATGTGGCAATTCATGCGGGGTTCCCTGTGAAGTTCCCTCTGATGTTTCCAGTGGAGTTTCAGGTAGAGATGATATTGAACTGGAGGGGAACACAAGCTGCCTTGGAGGTAGTCCTTGGCTGTCACCAGAGAGGAGGGGGATCACCATTTCTCGCTCGATTTCTTGCTCACTTTCATCATCATCATACTCCACTTCTTCAATGCATATTCAGTTATCTCATCACAGCTGGGGAATGATAAAAACACAAGGCTGGATATTTCTCTTTTTACCCCTCTTGTTTTTTTATGTAGTAAGCAGTGTTTCTACAGTATTTAGGCTGCGTCACAAAAAAAAAAAGACAACAAAAAAAGACAACATCATGGTGCAGTTTTAATTTCAAGAGATCTTGACCATTTCCTTAGCAATATATTGAACAGGTCTCAGAATATTAGAAAAACAAGATAACTAATACACTACCAAAGTGAGCAAAATCATGTTATCACTCTAAAAAGAACTCTGAACTGAACTCTAACAGAGGAATTAATATTCTTCCTTTTAAAAGCATAATAAAAAGCATTGCGTAAACAAGCAGCAAATCACAAATCAACAAGTCAATCGTTGTTTTGAGAATAGTTGCTCAATTACTTTTCTATGCACTTACTCTGTATCATCTTCATTGTCTGTGTGGTCTTGATCAAGCAACTGTAACGCACGGGTCATGGAATAACTATAATATAAAAATACACATTTGTTAAAATTGTATATCTATGTACAATACATTGTTTATCTGTTTCTTTTTTCAAGCCTTAGCCAATTGACATATCATAATTCAACTTGTGAATTCCATGCTTTCTTGGAAATATACATTACATATCAAAAATGTGGCAGTTTAATTCCAGACACTTTTTTTTTCAAACAGGGCATTCTTTAGCAAACATAATTATGTTTTGTTATTTTGTAATTTTTTGTGTAAGTATGCGATGTCTTCGATATCATATATATAACTGTTGCTAGCCTCAGTTATCCTGAAGGATGGCTAGCAACAGCTGAATACAAAGCTGAAATAAAGGTGCTGTTGTAAAGAGCATATTTTCTTTTGTGATTTCTTATATACATATAAATATACCAGATTCCCTTTCCTTAGATATACACTTACCCCAGTTGTGAGCTATCATCGGTTTCACTCTCATCAATGGCTAAGCTCTCTGTATCTGTAGCTGGTTCTGGTTCATTTTGGATTACTACAGTGTCATTTACGATACTGTAGTTTGTGTCGAGAACATTGAATGTACTGAATGTACTGCTTCTTCCTGTGATGTCCACCAGACTGCAAATCAGAAAGAGACAACAATAATGAAAACAATAATGCTTGAGAAAAAATAAGTGAAGGAATTATTCCGCGAGAGAGACCTTTGCCAGCCTGTGACGAGTTTTGTGTTGTATGCATCACCTCAACATATGGTAATAACATGCAGACTAAAATTACAAGCAGGTTACGAAAACCAGAAAAAAATCAGCCAGTCTCATGTGGACGAAAAAAGGTAAGCATGGTAGGCGCCAGCAGAGGTCTCTCTCGCACTGCAAGGCAAGGCCTCTGTTAGCAGGGCAAAGGAATCAACACTGTTAGAAACATATTCTTATTTGGTAATAAATTATTTTTCATAATTGTTTACCTTTCTTCACCATCGCCTTGGTGAGAGCAGAAACTGATGTTGGGGTCAGCCATCTTTTGGTGCTTCCCTTGTGGTGTTGAGGAAAGAGGACGTTCTGTGAAAAGAAGGGGAAACGAAGGTCACATTTCATGAAATATCGCTTGACTGCATATAAGCCAGCAATAAAGCTTTCACGGTCCTACAGTATATTTTAGCTGTGGTAGGCTATGGTATACTATGGTTCATTATAAATGGTATTCAAGCTATACCAATGTCAACTCTGGCTAATGTTGGAGATAATCATTTCTGCTACAATACAGAATATACAACAGCCGCAAATTCAATGCAAGTAAGCTTGCTGAGGTAAAATTCATGGACATGGACGCTTCATGTAATCCTTTCATGCCTACCATGTCGACCAATACTTGATGAAGTCTCACGATAAAATTAGCATTTCCATGAAAACATCTTACCTTCATCTGAGTCGGAATCGAAAGCTTGTCTTTGCCTTTTCCTCGCTTTCACACTGTTCTTACTCTTCTCTAACCTATAACGAAAAGAAAAGGGCATTGTAAGTAGTTGCTCAAATCTAGCAATCGTATAAATTCAAAAGCAAAAATATTAAACTAAGAATGTATGTAAATTGTAAACAATCTTTACTGACCTTTGGCGTCTTGTGAACTCTAGTGAGAGCAAATGCCTCGCGAATGCACTGTCTGTAGAGTATATTGTTTCCTTTTTCAATAAATTCCAAATGACTGAGACCTCGTTCGAGATCCAGAACTAGTGGTGGTTCGGTCGCGAACTGATTCGTTCGAACGAACGAATCGTTAGAACGAACGAACCGAACTGGTTCTTCTCTCTCGTTCGCCTCGTTCGTCTCGTTCGTGACTCAGAATTGACTCCTCCCAGACCCACGAGTCGACTCACTGACAGTTCGTTCACTCACTCACTGTTTGCGCAGATGCCGCATGAGATGCCGCATGATATGCCGCACGGCATATCATTATTAACTCAAAAACGCATTACCTCTGAGGTAAAGTAAAGCCTCAGGTGGTTCGTTACATTTTCTTGTCGAGTAGCCTGGTGTTTACATTTTAGGGTTAGGGTTACACATTGTTCGTTTATCTCGGGTATTTTTTTAATATATACAATTAACGATATTGACTCACCTTTAAGGATATAGTCAGCAGCTGATGACCGACGTAAGTTCCACGATTCTTTGAGAGTCTGAGTCTGACAGACTCAGAGTCAGCAGAACCGTGCCACAAACACATTCCATGACCATGATTCGATTCACCATTCGATTCACCGGAAACTCGACTGAACCTGTTCAGTCGAGTTTCCGGTAGCACTGAGTCTGACTGACTCAGCTGAGAACCATGCAAAGGGTGCATTCCATGATGCGATTCACCGCTACCGGAAACGGAAACTGGACTGAACGAACGACTCATCTTGGCGAACTGACTGACGCGAACTGGTTCACGTAAACGAATCATTGAATCCACCATTATCCAGAACCGCTTGTGTTTCGATTCCCAAGCCTTACGTGTGTTATAAGGTCGATCGGGCGAAAGCATCGGCCGGCCGATGATTCCCCTCTTCTTCGTTGAAGCCATCGAATGGCAAAATTATAACAAGAAATCGGCGAAATATTGCCAGGAAAATAAACTTTAGAGCTAAAACTTTAAGATTCTTTGAATGTATGCGGCGGATGGCCAAGCAGACCGCGAAGATTTTAAAAGATTTATCAAGCTAGCATCCTTCCCCCTTCTAATGGCGGAAAGCCGACTTTTCCGTGGCCCACGGAAAAGTCTGATTTATCGATCGCACTGCGCATGCTCAGCTGGCGACTCAGCCCCTTTAAGTATCTATGTGTGCCTGCCACCAGTTCCTCTTCGGAAAGGAAATTCAGTACCAGTGGGAACATTGTCACATGCCAGCGGGCATCTCTCAAGCCTGAAACTGTGGATAGGCTTGTGTTTTTGACACAGAACCTGTAGCTCATTTCATATGTTGCCACACACCTGTGGCATGATTGTTCTTATTCTGCAAGTGTTTGTTTTAAAGTGACATTTCTGACCTTAGCTTTTTTTCTTCACATATTATTTGACAATTTTTTGGATTTAATGTTGTAATGAACAATGCAAACAAGATGCACTTTAATTTAGTTAATTATTATTACTATTTATTTGTCAGGGGTTGCTCAATGCATTTTTTTTGTTGGCTTTGAGCTCTCTTTTTGTTAGCCAGTCATAAAAAACATGATGGAAAAAAGGTGCACTTTGATTTAATTTTGTATTATGATCATTATTTCTTGTCATTGTTTTGAATGCACATTTGTTTGGCTTTGAGCTCTGTGTTTGCTCGAAAATAATTAACGGTTATCACAGACAATGCCTCGCAAGTCCAGTGTCCGAGTGGACGTTGCCATGACAGTTTGAAAATTGTGCTTTTTGACACGAAAATTTTGAAAATTCGTGTCCCTGATCACGAACAATAGATTAAAATAACGTGACAGTGTCACGTATTTTCGTGAGACCGGGTTGAATATATATACATCAACACACAATATAATAATAATAATAATAATAACAATAATCAACATAATTACTCTAATGCGAGACTTTGAGAAGGGGGAGGATTTCACCTTCTCACAATGATATTATTTAGATATAGAGCTCCATGACTCCCATGTGTTCTAGAATATGTACAGAACACGGCTAAAGGCTGTGTGCGCCGCGCCATTGTGATACATCCACTGTAAACAGAGCGCATGGTATCGTGGCTGCAAGCTGCTCAGGGCTACACCCCCACCCTCCTCCCTTACCCACCTCGCTCCTCCTCATTTGCATCATAGCTACAGAAACCAAAACAGCGCATTTGGGCTGCTTCAAAAGAGGATGGAACACTTGGGCGACTCGCAAATGATAATCACAAAAGTCCAAACTGCAAAGTTAAAAAAGTTGTTGTTGAAGGAATGCCACACTTGTGCCTTTTCGCAATAAAATAAATATTTCCAAATGAAGAGATAACATACAATTATGGGGATTCCACTTGGCCATGGAGTGCAATGGTGAGATTATTTTCTTAGTTCATCTTTTGTTACATAAATGTCCAAGAACACTTTATAATGTGTTGTTCTTTCACCCACTGGCAAAGTGTTACTTGAGGACGACTGGGTGTAGTATGGGCCTGTTTTAGCCTTAAACAGGGTGCTACATTGCCTCCACACTTTGGGTAAAATAGTAACCCTAGTATGCCCTAAAAGTATATCTGGACATTTCACTCTTAAAAAACTCACTTTACAATCGATTTATTTTCTTACTTTTATGTTACATTTTGGATCCTCAGTGCCACCATGTATTTACCAGTGCAGTTGTCTCCAGTTTGGATCACTGTCAAGACTGTAGAGGACCCGTCTCAAGCCTAAAATGGATTGGTCTGACAAGTAAAAGTCAGTATCCGTTACTGAAAATGTTTTCTTTTCTTTCATTTCAGTTAAATCATCATTATTTCAAAAGCATACCTAGGATTTCACTTGAGTTACTTCATCTTTGTTAGTTATTTGATGTTTAAAACTTTTGCTTAAAAAATATAACCAGCTAATTCTCCTTTGTAAATTTGTTTCAGTATGTTCAAGATCATGGCACAAATCCTGCTTCACCAGGAATAATGAGTCACTGGTACGTTATCATATAACTATGAATGAGAGATCTGTTGGGATAATGCAAAAAAAGTTGATAAAGATTTCTTTCGTCTTTTTATATGAAGGTCACTGAACTTTCCAGTGTTGATGGTTCCATCTCTGATGAAGACTACGTTCCTGAAACTATAACAAGTAGTGATGGATGCAGCTCTGATGAAGGCTGGGATCATATCCTTGCCACCGTCAATGAACCACATTGTAAGATTGCAAGTCCAACTGTCTCAGAGTCTTCTGAGGAGAGGGAAAACACTGTGCCACAACTAGGGTTGGGTATCGTTTGAAAATTTTCGATACCGATACCGAAACCGATACCTTTAATTCGATACGATACCTTCACGATACTTTTCCGATACTTTATAGGATTATCGGCGAACTACTTTTCTATAAATGATTATACATTGAGCACCATAATTCGTTAATAACTCTTTCTAATAGCACTTTGAGATTAAAAGGATACAATGACAATGAAGTCAACGTGCAAACTGGCAGATTTATTGTGAGGGCATTTTCATATATTTCAAATGATCATATATACAAAATAACATATTTTTTTATATTTGCCATCTACGTGGTTACTAATGATAAAGTTGCAGTAACTTGCATCTATCCATTCTCAGTTGGAGTTCTTATGGAGGAAGATAAAAAATAATAAAATAAAAGCTTTCGCATCGTCTACCGTAAAGTATCGAAATTTGGCACCTTTTTCTCCAAAACAATTCGATACTCGGTAGGACCGAAATAATTCGGTCGGTGCCAAATGGCACCGTTGTTCGATACCCAACCCTAGCCACAACCTATAAAATGTGTTGACCCGGAGGACAAGACTGCTTCTGACTCCAACAATATCAGTTCTGATCAGGAACCCACCAAAAGCAATACTCAGAGGCTCCCAAGTTTTAAGAAGAAAAAGAAGATGGTTATTCCAGAGTCTTGTTCTTCTGATAAGAGGGCAACAATTTCATGCAACTCTTCATGCACTCAAAAAAATTACTGTTATGTTTGCAAGAAACCTCAATCTAAAATTTCCCTTCACTTTAAAAAGCATGAAAAAGAAGTGCCTGATATTGCTGAAGCATTCTTGCTCCCTAAACACTCTAACGAGAGAAAAGTTCTACTTGAGAAGCTGCGGAACAAAGCTAATTACCAACATAATCAATAAGCAATGCAGAATCAGAGTGGACCACTGAAATTAAAACGAAGATCAGGAAGATCGAACATCTCACTTAATGCCAAAATGTATGTGCACTGTGTGTATTGTAAAGGCATGTTTGTTCGCAAAGAGCTTTGGCGCCATTTGCGTAGCTGTCCTTCAAAGGAAGTCTCAAACACTGACGCAACTGGTAGGGCCAAAGTCTTAGTTCTGGCTGATATTGCAGAGTCAACATTCTCCCAAGCTATTTCTCCTGGGTTGTGGAAGATCCTTGGAAATATGAAGCAAGATGAGGTATCATCAGCATCTCGAAATGATTTCCTCATACTGCAACTTGGTCAGACTCTCTACAACAAACATGGAAGTGATCCAACAAAATTTGAATACATGAGACAGAAAGTTCGGGAAATGGGCAGGCTATTGTTGAGCTTGAGAAAAAGTTATATTTTTAGCTTTGAAGATGCTGTAAAACCGACAAACTTGTACAGAGTTATTGAGGCTGTGAAAGACATTGCGGGTTATGATGAAGAGAAGCACTGCTATCGCACACCAAGTCTTGGTCTAAAATTAGGACACTCCCTTAAGAAGATTGCTGACATTATTCTCTGCAGAGCCATTTCAGCAGAAGATGAAGTGACGATAAAAGCGGCAGAGCGATTCACAAAGAATGGACGAACTTGTCTCCCACACTGCTCTTGCTACTTTGAGCAAGTCAAAGTTCAATAAACCTTCGACCATACCATTCACACAGGATGTGCAGCTTTTGCACCAGTATCTGGAGAAGAAATCAGTTGATGCTGTTGAGAACCTTAAGAAGCACGAGTCGCCACAGATGTATGCAGAACTTGCCAGGTTGACACTCAAAAAAGCTAGCAAAAGCTAGCAAAGCACTTCAGCAGGGTTGAAATTTTGGGCAAAAGGGGAAGAGAAGTTGCTGTTTTATTAAACCCTGAGGTTGTCAATGCAACAGCCTTTCTTGCAGACGAAAGAGACGCATGTAATGTCCACAAAGACAACCCTTTCCTATTTGGAAGGCCACAGTGCATCCCCCCCCCCCCCTCCACTAGTTTCTACAGGGGACAGGACTGCATCAGGATCTTTGCAGGTCAATGTGGTGCAAAGAATTCTGAATATCTTCGGTCTACACATCTTCGCAAGCACGTTGCAACACTATCCCAGATTCTGAACCTCAAGAATAATGAGCTGGACCAACTAGCCAACTTTTTGGGCCATGACATACTGGTCCACAGAGACTTTTATCGGCTTCCAGAGGCAACCATAGAAATTGCAAAAATCTCAAAGCTTCTATTGGCCATGGAGAAAGGATCTCCGGTAACATTCCAAGGAAAATCTCTTGACGAGATTGACATTGAAGGTATGTGCCTAATTTAATTATTTTTTTATTAATACTGCTGCTTCTATTACAAATACTGCTTCTACTATTAATGATAATAATATTAAATTGAGTGTGTGCTCATCAAAGCCTTTTTTATTTTACTTTAGAGGAATTAGAACCTGACCTGGAAGAAGGTGAGCTGAAATTGGTGGTGTAGCAGGTAAAGACGAAGATGAAGACGGTGTAGCAGATGAATATGAATATGAAGACGGTGTAGCAGATGAAGACAAAGATGAAGACGATGTAGCAGATGGAGAAAATACAGACAACGAAGGGTCAGATCCTATCCTTGGACTAAGGGGTATGTAATGAAAATGTGCACTTTCAACATGCATTTAATGATACAGAGGATTTGGGTGTGGACCATATAGAACAGATGGCAGTTAAGGCCCAAAACTTCTAGCCTCTTTGTTGCTTCATTGGAACCAATACGTCTTTAACGTTTCTAGCACATTGCTCTTAATTATATATCATAGTATTTGTTATTGGATGTATTATTAGTTTTAAAATTGGGAAAAGCAATCAAAGCTTGCATCAGCTTGCATTGCTGGTTTTTGGAATAATTTTGGTTTTATCCTCAGACACTTAATTTATATGGATTGTCAAGTTACATTTTGGAATGGGTTTGAGGTTTTGCTTTTTATTTTTATTAGGGAAAAGAAACAATTTGGATTTTACCAAGGATGAAGCAAACATCTCGAAAGGTAAATTTAACAAGCAATTTAACATTAGTGGTCCTTTTGATAACCGGGTACTGAAGAGACTGAAGTCATGTTCAGGCTGCCAGCCCAAATCAAGTCAATTTACATGTTGCTTTCTTTTCCTTAGAGAAAAAAAAAAAATGACATTGATCCAGGAAGAGGCCAAGAGTTCCAAAGTAGATGTCAGCTGGACGAATTTGGACTGGGATACAAATTAGTTTGTTAGCTTAGATTTAAATTGTTTACACGTTGCTTTGTAACGTGCTCCGCTCCGACTAATGTTGCTGGACTATTTGTGTTGACGGATGCAAATACATTCTAAAATTATAAATTCATGAAGTTAACTTATGAATTTAACTTGGACAACTGCTGTATAAGAGCTATCACATGAGGAGAAGTAATGTTGTCGCTCTATTTCAGCACAGCCTCGTACCTATACGACTATATAATTTCTTTTGTTTACATAATTTTGTTTTGTAAATTAAGTTCCACACGAATGTAAAAGCCAAACGCAATAAAAGCATTTCTTGTTTTCTTTAGGAAAAACAAATCGGTTGGAAACCAAGGGTGAGCTCACCAGATCCAAAGGTGAGACTCCACCCATTCATTCCTTTATTTTCAAGCCTCTTATCCTTTTTCGGTTGCAGTTCCAAGTGTGCAGGTGCAGACCCATGAAAGGATTGGACAAGATTTAATGGGCTACGTAATGCTACGTAATATGTTTCTGGTTTCATCATAGCTGGTGTTATGCTGAACATTAAATCTAAATTAAACTTAGAATGTTGTACACAATCTAAACAAGAAGAAAATGTTCTTTATGATCGACAGAGCAGAGGTCAACCGAAGATCTGTGAAAAGGCTGTGGAGCAAAAAGGAAGTTATTGCTGTCATGAAACACTTCAAATCACACATTACAAAGGGAAGCCTTGCAACAATGTTGGAGTGTGAGCAGTGTAAGCTTGCTGAGAACCCTGTTTTGAGACAAAGAACTGTTCAAAACATAAGAGATTTTGTCAGGAACAGGGGACTGTTGTTCAAAAAGAAATTGGTCGTATAGAGACCGGTTTGCAATCGTTGTTTAGAGAACATGTTTGTTCACAGTTATAGGCCTACTTTTTTTCTATTTTGTTCTTTTTCTTTTTGGAGAATGTATACAGTATTACCTGTAGTGTATGATTTCCCTTTTTTATCTGCAGTTAATACCCGGGGGGGCAAAACCCCCTTTTTTTTGGAAAACAGGCACGGGCTGTTGTCAAAGGTTGTTCACCAGAAATGATATCTAGGACCTTCAAGGATCGCTGGCTGGCTGGCTCCATCCATCCATCCATCCATCCATCCATCCTTGAAGGTCCTAGATATCATTTATGGTGAACAACCTTTTACAACAGCCCATGCCCATAAAATCAGTTTGTCACCTGGGTATAATATAAAATATTTTGCACTTGAATTGTATGTTGGTGAATATAGGGTAGATACATATAGTTTATATACTTTTATTTTATAATTTTTTTACAACTCTTGTAAAGCAGGCCTGATGTTAAAAAAAATAATGTGTCTTTATACATAAATGTATTTTTGCTTTAGCACTTAATCGTCAAATCCCGCCGGTGGGCAAGTTTTAGTTACACCACCCCTTCCCCCCCAACATGCTGGCTCAATTTTCGGGTCATTCAGTTGAGAGATATAGTCAAGTCATACACCGTTTGAAAGCTTAGAATCTCAGGAATGTCATCCAATGTCAACCATTCAGTGGAATAAATACGTTTAGCGAATATCGATCAAAATATAAGAGTCCACAGAAATCGAATATCAACATTATTTTAGTCTAATAACATTGTGTATATGCACAAGCCATCTTTTACAAAGCAGCCGAAAAATAGAAAAACGATTTTTACGTATATTTTTACGTATTTAAAGAACACAAGCTGTATTTCCCTCACTTAACCACTAGGGGGTAGAACCAAACATATAAGCCGTAAATACTATACATAGCCACAAGGGGAGCAAGACCTTACTGAAGGCTGCAATAAATACTTTAGCCACAGAAGGCAGCACCACAGACCAGGTGAGGAAGCCGAGGGTTATGTCACACCGGCTTCACACACTTGCGGTCCGCGCTGTGTGTACATAACATCCTACAGATCGAGCATGTCTCCAGAATTCTTCCGGCAGCTATTTGACAGGGTTAAGGTCTATTGATCAGCTAGGAGAACGCTCGCACGTGCTTAGACACATCTTCAATCTCTCTTTGCTTCAGAGTATCAGTTTACCATACCTATTGTGTCTTTAACAACATATATTAAAAAAGGAAGTGGCGGCGGACACACTGTAACGGGTTTACTTCACAGACTTTACTTCGGACCAGACGTTACCATAGAAACAGAACGTTACAGCACATAACACTACACACATTATAACGGTTACTTATCACGACTCATTACTGCTTCTAACTACATGAAAATATACTCCATACACTACACTTCCTCCCCTTTTAGATAAATACTTCTCACACTTAACAAAACGAAAACAATAGATTCAAATATTAAATGTAAATATATACAGTATGTAGATAGGCTATATTCAAGCTAGTGTATGTCTGTGTGTGTATGTAGATGTGTGTGAGCATGAGTGGGTGTGAGTCCCAACAGTCCATAAAGCTCACAACAGTCCATGGGTGACACAAATGAAGATTACAAGACCAGTCTCTTGGGGGGTACTCTGTGTCTTTCAGGGTATCGCCTCTGGATCTGTGTGGTAATCTTCTTTTCAGAGCTGTTCTCTGGGGCAAGAGTCTGTCTTGCAGGTGACATTTCAGTGGCAGTGCCAGGATCAGTGGGTGATGTGTCAGGTGATGGAGCGATGTCGCACTTTGGCTGTGCGTCCAGAATCTGATCCACATGACGTCTCCATGTTTGCTTGCCAACATCAACGGTGTACATGAGTGGTCCTGTTCTTGTTGCTATTTTTCCAGGTGTCCACTTTTCTCCTTTGTAGTCACGTGCCAGAACTTCCTGTCCAAGCTTAAAGTCTCTTACAGCCTTATTTGACATTTGGCCAAACTGTTTGTTTTGCACTTCTCCTCGCAGATTTGGTTTCAGGAGGTCAATGCGGGACCTGAGATTTCTGCCGTGGAACAACATTGCAGGTGTTTGGTTTGTTGTTGCATGAACTGAGTTTCGGTAGACAAAGAGGAAGTTGTCTACTTTGTGTTGAAGAGGAATGTCATCTTTATCCATCGCTTTAATGGACTTCTTAAAGGTTTGGACAAACCTCTCAGCTAAGCCATTCGTTGCTGGATGGTGAGGAGCTGACTTGAAATGTTTGATGCCATTTCTCTTCATAAATAGGTTGAACTCCTCTGAAGTGAATTGTGGTCCGTTGTCACTCACAATTTGTTCAGGTAGGCCATTTCTAGCGAAGATGGTCCTGAGAACACTAACAGTCTTTTCTGATGTGGTTGACTTCATCAGAATCACTTCTGGCCACTTTGAATGAGCGTCGACTGCTATGAGGAACATAGAGTTCATGAATGGTCCAGCAAAATCAATATGCACTCTTTGCCATGGTGCTGACGGCCACTCCCAAGGATGGAGAGGTGCTGGTGCTGGTGCATTTTGGACTCTGTGGCATCCTGAGCAACTTTTGGTGATGTCCTCCAGTTGTTTGTCGATGCCTGGCCACCAAACATAGCTCCGGGCTAAGCTTTTCATCTTCACTGTGCCAAGGTGCCCTTCATGGAGAGTCTCTAACACCCTGGCACGCAGTTTTGCAGGAACTAGTACACGGGAGCCACATAGCAGGGTTCCTTGACAGACGGAGAGTTGGTCTCTCCTGGCTGAGAATTCAGGGAACATGGGGTTCCCATGTGCAGGCCATCCTCTCATTGTAATTTCATACACTTTTGACAGTGTGGGGTTCATTCCTGGTGTGTCTCTGTATCTCTGCATTTGTCACAGGAAGCTGATCCACCACAGTTGTATGAAACACTTCCACTGGGTCTGGAGAAGAACTCTTTTCTTCCTCTGTTGTTGGCAGTGGGAGGCGTGATAAGCTGTCTGCGTTGCCGTGTTGTTTAGTCCCTTTGAATTCAATATCATAGGAGTGAGCCCCCAGGAACAGGGCCCATCGCTGCAACTGGGCTGCTGACATCACTGGAATCCCCTTCCGTGGGTTAAAGATTGACAGCAAGGGTTGGTGGTCTGTCACCAGAGAAAATCTTTGTCCATACAGGTAATGGTGAAACTTTTTAATTCCCCACACAAGGCTGAGGGCTTCACGGTCAATCCGTGCATAATTTCGTTCTGCACTTGTCAGTGATCTTGAAGCGAATGCTATGGGACGTTCAGCTCCATCTTTCATGGTGTGTGACAGTACACTGCCGATTCCATATGGGCTAGCATCACAAGCCAGTCTGATGGGGCGTGATGGGTCATAGTGAGTGAGCAGTCCATCTGATGTTATCAGTCTTTTTGTTTCTTTAAATGCTCGATCACATTCCTTAGACCAGTCCCATTTTGCTCCAGTCTGTAGCAGTGCGTTGAGTGGGTGCAGTGTGGTAGCTAGGTCTGGAAGAAACTTGTGATAGTAGTTCACAAGCCCTAAATACGACCTCAGCTGTGACACATTCTCTGGCTTTGGTGCCTGGAGCACAGCTTCAATTTTCTCTTTTGATTTGTGCAAGCCGTGCCTGTCAATAACATGTCCACAATATGAGATTTCACTTTTGAAAAACTCGCACTTGCTTCTCTTTGCATGCAGACCATATTCACTCAGCCTGGTGAGCACCTTTCCGAGGTTCTCTAGATGCTCTTTGTCGGTTTTACCAGTCACTATGATGTCATCAAGGTAACACTGTGTGCTGGGGATATCTTGAAGAACTTGATCCATTGCTCTCTGCCAGATTGCTGGAGCTGATGCAACACCAAAAACGAGCCTGTTGTACTGAAACAGTCCTTTATGAGTGTTGATGGTGAGATATTTCCTGTGTGACTCCTCAACTTCCATTTGCAGGTAGGCTTTTGCTAAGTCAATCTTTGAAAACTTTTCTCCTCCTGCCAGTGTTGCAAAGATGTCATCAATACGTGGTAGTGGGTACTGCACAGCACGCAGCACAAGATTGATGGTCACTTTGAAGTCTCCACATAAACGAACAGATTCAGACTTTCCTTTCTTAATTACTGGGACAATGGGTGTCGCCCAGTCACTCCATTCGACTTTTGTCAGGATACCAGATGTCACCAAGCTCTGAAGTTCAGCCTCCACCTTTGGACGTATCGCATATGGCACTGGACGAGCTTTGTGGAATTTGGGAGATGCACCTTCATCCAGCTCAATCCTTGCTTTTACTCCCTTTAGTGTGCCTATGCCAGCTTCAAACACCTTCTTGTGGGTATCGAGTAGCTGAGACAGTCTCTCTGAGGCACTGTGTGGGCTGTCTTTTTCTGTCTGTGCCACCTGCAGAGCTTTAATGGTATGCCAGTCCAGTTTAATCTTCCTTAACCATTCACGTCCGAACAGCGGTGGCCCTCCATTTTCCAGCACATACATCATCAGTTGCAGTGTTTTATCCTTGTATGTTACTGTCACTTTAAGTTTGCCGTTGGGGCGCACCTGTTCACCTGTGTAGGTCTTCAGTCGTACAGAGGTCTTTAGCAGTGGTAGGTCAGGGAAGAGTCTCTTGTAGTCAGCATTTGAAATGACTGATAAGGCTGACCCTGTGTCTAGCTCCATCTTCAGGTTGACGCCAGACACCTGTGGTGTGACCCAGATAATTTCTCTGTCTTCATTTTCAGCCATATTGTTTATCTTAAAACAAGCCAGTTCATTACATTCAGACATTACATTCATGTTGATCCATCTTCATTTACAGTCACTTTGTGTACATGTTTACCTTTGTATTTCTTTTTATCCTTGTATCCTTTTTCTCTTTGTGCTTCCTTGCTGTTGAATTTCTGTCTGCACACTCTCTCTATGTGTCCAGGTCTGTTACACTTTCTGCAGTTTTTGTCCTTAAACCAGCAGTCACTTTGCACTGTGTGATGTTTTGCCACATCTGTAACATTGATGCTCTTGGTTCCTTGCATCTCTTATCGACATTTTGTGAATGCCGCTGTCCACTGCCTTTCTCTGTAGCTCCAAAGCATCCTTGGTTGCTGTCTCCATTGACGCTGCAATAGCCACTGCTCTCTCCAGTGTGAGATCCTTCTCGGACAACAGTCTCTTTTGTGTGCTCTGACAGTGCATGCCACAAACCAGTCTGTCACGCAAAGCATCAGAAAGTCCAGATCCAAACTCACAAAACTGGGTTAGTCTGCGCAGGTCAGCAATGTAATCCGCAATGCTTTCATCTTTAGGCTGATTTCTGTTGTGAAAACGAAATCTCTCTGCTATCACAATGGGCTTTGGGCTCAGATGATTCTTTAACGTTTTAACGATGTTATCGAACGTCTGTGCGGCCGGCTTCTCGGGAGCGAGCAGGTTTCTGAGCAGGCTGTACGTCTCAGCGCCCATTAAACTCAGTAGTGTGGAACCTTCTTTTCCTCACTCACGTCATTTGCTGCGAAGTACAGTTCAATCCTCTCAATGTAAGAATCCCAGTCTTCATTTATACTGCTAAATTCTTCTATTTTCCCGACATAAGCCATGATACGATGTGTCCGTTTACTTTTGTCCACCTCCGTATTCCGCCGTTGATCCGGTTCAGACTCACGTAACTTGTTTCTTTCGTCTTCTCCCTCTTTTCCGAGCGCCGCCGTCTCTGTCACTTCAGCCGATGTTGCCGGAAACTTTGTTGCGTGTTGGTTCAGACACGTCGCCATTGTTGTTGTGTCTTTAACAACATATATTAAAAAGGAAGTGGCGGCGGACACACTGTAACGGGTTTACTTCAAAGACTTTACTTCGGACCAGACGTTACCATAGAAACAAAATGTTACAGCACATAACACTACACACATTATAACGGTTACTTATCACGACTCATTACTGCTTCTAACTACATGAAAATATACTCCATACACTACAATACCGAAAATACTTTATACTAAATAAAGTCTCTTTAAAGCTATTCCTTTGGATTCGACCACTTTCCTTAAAGAACTACGCAATACGCTGCAATGTTTTTTTTGTAGAAAACTGCGATTTAGGGTTTGAATTCCGCTAATTCATGGAATCCAGGGTCTCGCCA
>OLKM01004320.1:0-23322 GCA_900291075.1 Melanogrammus aeglefinus | reverse complement strand
GGAGATCTCTCTCCGAGCGAAGCATCAATCTGTTCACTGTCTGAATGAGCGAACGCTGTTAACTTCTAGTGGAGGAAATCAAACTGTGTGCTCTGACATCAGGAAGTCTCTCCAGAGAATCTCTCTCCCCTTGCTCAGTTGTCACTGTGGTCTTCATCCTACTGTCATCAGAAGAGGAGCTGACGTGTTTGACCTGAAGAAATACTCTGCTTCAGAGGAGGGTCTTCTGCGAGGCTGCTGCGCAGTGGTCAAAGGCTCCAAAACATCTCTGTAGGTTCAATAATAACATTGAATTACAATCAGTGCTGTAATTTGAAAGTGGAGGTCCGAACGCGGAAGGGGGTCGGATCCGGTGACTTAGTACAGGGTTAGAGGTAATGAACACAAAAAAAAAATAGTCTAGTCTCTTCTATAGTTAACCCACATTTTTTGCAGGGATTGCTCTGTAAATTAAATTGAGAATATAACTAATGCACATGCTATTTTGAATACTGTAGTCTTTGCCAGAGACGTGACGTGTTGGTCTTCCGCAATGTGACGTATTTCTCGAGCCAGATTACACAGTGCCATGCCGCCAAACTATGACTGTGCGGCTGGAGAACATATACAGCGAAGCAGCAGCCTCCCTCCGAGAGATCCTGTCCTTAGCGGAGAAAGTTGCCATCACCAACGATGCTCGGACAGCGTTGATTACGGAGTCATACGTGACCGTGACTTCTTTTCTTTTGGGTTGTGTGCAGAGTGCGATCCTGCAGACCCGCTCAATACACAGAGAGGCACACTGGGAAAACCATGAATTTCCGTTTCCAAATCTTTATTTTAAAAACCAAAATATCTGTTTTAGTGTGTGTATTTAAATTAAATAGTTTTATATCTTAACCAAAATTAGTTACAAAGAGGAGGCACGCAGGATAAATATCCTAATTAAAAGAATAGTTAGTTAGTCAGCCAACATTGACACATTTGGTCGATTGTAAATGGACATGAGATATTGTAAATGTTCACAATCCTGCCCTGTGCTCTGTGATATTTAATTTATCATAATTTCTAACTTCTGCGTGGCGCACACGCAAGTGGTCATAGAGATTAGCCGTCTTCCGATCTTTTGTGAAGATCACACATGAGTAGATCTTACACACAACTTCAGTTATGTGACACGACTTAAAGTTTGTGCATAAGATCTGCTGGCAGATCAATAAAAAAGGTTCCAGATTCACACGTCGGAGGTGGCGGAATAGGTTCCGCCGTGTTCCGGCTTCAAATTAAGAGATACAATACCACACCACAATATGCACAATAATATTAATAGAACATTGTAATAATGATTAACACCAAAAATCATTCAAAACATCTTTATTCACCAATCACAAATAATAATAATAATAATAATAATAATAATAATATAATAATAATATAATAATGATAAATAAATAATAACATTAACATTCATAACAATGAAGTGAAATTATTGAATAAAGTTTTAATTTTTTTTATATGGTAATTATATTGGGTATTTATAAACCTAACCCTGGCCCTATTTTGTTTAAAGGCTGAATGGCTGTATCTGTCAGAGAGATGCTGTGAAGCTCTGGCCTCAGTCCTCAGCTCCAACTCCTCTAGTCTGAGAGAGCTGGACCTGAGTACCAATGATCTGCAGGATTCAGGAGTGAAGCTGCTCTCTGCTGGACTGGGGAGTCCACAATGTACACTGGAAACACTCAGGTCAGCGTGTTAAGTGTTATTCCTTAAGGTTTGACCTCAGCAGACATTTACGGGTAGCTGATCCTTAAAAAAAGAGAGTCGTTGTCTCAAGCCTAAGTATAATGACTGTATTCATGGCACTTAATATATTTAGATTTGTTGTTATAAACAGAACATTAGATATGCTATCTTTCTGTGCAGCTGTGGCCAGAGGGGACTTTTGTGAGGTGCTTCTTTTTTGCCGCAGGTCCAGTGGGTGAATGGAATGTGGCGCCTGAGAATAAAAATGATTAATAACTACAAAAAATCTCTTCCATCTAATATAGATGGTGTGAGTGGTCCTGATGGAATTTCACGGTTATGGCGGAAGCAATACTAGGAGCTGTTAAACTGTGTATAAAAGTAATCTGTTTGTAGTGGATAATGTAGAGTTTAATTGATGATGATGTTATTGTCACTTCTGCTGAAATCCATGAAGCAATGTTGAAGATAAGAGATAACCATGGCCTGTGGTCAGGATGATATTACAGCTGCACATATTTAAACTTTGCAGTAAGAGAACCTATACCCTCTGGTTGGCTTTATCCTTCACAGTTCTTCTTGCTTCTTTGAGTGTTACCTGATTCTATGCTCCTCTGTTGTGCTAGTAACAGTTATCAAAAGATAATAGTGGGGAAGCTGAACAGCTCAGATAATTACAGGCCAATAGCTGAGGCCAGTGACATGTCAAAAATGCTGGAGACAGTTCTACTGAATAGACTTGAGAAGTATGTCCTGTCTACTGACCACCAATTTGGTTTCAAACGAAAGTATGGTACTGACTTATGCATTTTTGCACTGAAGGAAAATGTATATATAATAGGCAAAATTCCATAATGTTCATGTGCTTCATTTGATGCTTCTAAAGCATTTGATCGTGTTAATCATGGGAAATTGTTTTTAAAATTGTCTAAATGTGGGGTCCCTGATTTTTTAATTAGAATCTTGGTCTATTGGTACTTGCATTGGACAATGAGAGTGAGATGGGGGAATGTAACATCTGTTCCCTTCCACGTTAGCAATGGTGTTCGCCAGGGCGGAATTTTGTCTCCTTTTCTATTTAATATGTATATGAATGATTTAACTTTGATTTTAAATGCATGTGGTACAGGCTGTAGGATTGTGGACTCACTCATTAATAAAATTATGTCATCTTTAGCCCAGATAGTGGGGGTCTCCAACAGCTTCTGAGAATATGCACACAGGATGCTGCTGATTATGACATAAAATACAATGCGAAAAAGGGTTTAGTGTTAGTTTTAGTTTATTAGGATCCCAATTAGCCATTACCCTTCGGGCAACAGCTTACTCTTCCTGGGGACTTCTATGTGTTTGGCACTGTGTTCAGTTCAGTTGTGTGCAGTGAAATTACATACTTGGGCCATATTATTGGCTGCAAGAATCTGCCGCCGAAGATTCGCTTGCAGAAGTTTCGGCGGGGGGAGCTCGGCGGCAGTCCGGCTGCTCCGGCGGAGAAAGGGATTGTACTCCCGGAGCTGAGCTGCCGGCCTCCACGAGTTCCCCCCGCCGGAGCTGCTCGTCCGCTGGTCCACAAAATCTTAGCAATGCTCTGATTGGAGGGGGGTGGGGAGGTGGGAGGTAATAATCAGATGTGCCCCCTTCCAACGTAGGAGGGGGCACTGAAACTGACTCGCTCTTTTGGTTACTGTAGGCGTGGTAGTTTCAGAAATGCATATCTCACTGAAAATATCATGTACAGACTTTTTTCAAAGTTTGTATTCGTGTGGGAGCACCAGAAACCCAAAACCACACTCCAAATCCCAGGAAAAGGGTTGGTCTCATAATATGTCCCCTTTAAAGATGTTTGATATATGCTGTATATAAAACTACTTTTTTATTTGTAAAGGCTGAATGGCTGTGATCTGTCAGGGAGATGCTGTGAAGCTCTGGCCTCAGTTCTCAGCTCCGACTCCTCTAGTCTGAGAGAGCTGGACCTGGGTACCAATGATCTGCAGGATTTAGGAGTGAAGCTGCTCTCTGCTGGACTGGGGAGTCCACAATGTACACTGGAAACACTCAGGTCAGTTTAACTCAATGTGCAAACAATTAAGCCACAAGTTTTGATATTAGAAGACATTTAATACACATTCATACAAATCAAATCAATGTACTTTTTATTTATTATTATTAATTCATTTGGAAAAAGTGCTAACATAGACATTGTAGCTTTTGACTCATGTTGATGAATTTCAGCTGACTTTTCCCCTGTTGTGTCTGTAGGTTGTCTGGCTGCCAGGTCACACAGGAAGGCTGTGCTTCTCTGGCCTCAGCTCTGATCTCCAACCCCTCTCATCTGAGAGAGCTGGACCTGAGCTACAATCACCCAGGTGATCCACAATCTACACTGCTCCCGGCTGGACTGGAGGTTCCATGGTGGAGCCTGCACACTCTTAGGTATGGAGAGCACAGCTCACCACTCAGGGACAAGGTCTCCTACAAGGATTCAACGAGTTGCTGGATGAAGTGGTTTCAAAACGCAGCCGTAACTCATGTTGTGTAGAAAGTGAAGAGACAGATAGATTAGGATTCAGAGCACGTTTGTAAAATATTTATTGATAGTGAGTGCAACACACTCATATTTTGCGCGGCCTAGCATGGAGCTAGGAGTAAGCGTGAAGCTGGGTGTTGGCATGCGGCTAGGTATTTACGTTGAGGTGGTCGTTAGCGGTTGTGGATTTCCCGCCAAAAAGCCAACGATTGTATTGGCGCTGAATGTGTGAACCACGCAGTCAGCCGACGAGGACGTCAATCGTTAATCAGTTAACAACGTTACGAACCACCGAGCCATCATTTGATTATGCGCTTAATCACAAGTGAATAATAATACTCAGCGTCATGAATACAGCTGAGCCGTCTGCAGATTTAGGTTGAGTGTGTAGCTTAGACATTATTTAATGTGATCTTGATTATAAATCAGCCTGTTAACTCACCTTAGTGGCCCCATAAACCTCTGTGAAGCTCAACATGTGAATGAAGTTTTCCTGTTGAAAGACAACATGCTGCTCTCTCTTTGTTAACATGTGAATAATGTTTCCCTGTCTAAAGACAACATGCTGCTCTCTCTTTGTTAACATGTGAATAATGTTTCCCTGTTTAAAGACAACATGCTGCTCTCTCTTTGTTAACATGTGAATAATGTTTCCCTGTTTAAAGACAACATGCTGCTCTCTCTTTGTTAACATGTGAATAACGTTTCCCTCTCTAATGACAACATGCTGCTCTCTCTTTGTCTCCCCAGTGTGGACCACGGTGGAGAGTTGAGGATGAAACCAGCTCTAAAGAAGTGTAAGTGTCTGTTTAGTTTGATTAATCTCAACATAGTAACTATAGAGATGGGAAGTCCACCCATACAGCAGGAGGTGACGTTGGTTCAGTCAAATCCTCCTGGGAATGAAGTTGATGGTTAACATCACCTTCATCACACGGTTGATGTATATCAATCTATATTCTAAAATAATATATATTTAGTTCTTGTTTTTTATTTGCTTCCTAGTGAATGCAAGGCAGTGAGAAGAAATATTTCCCCTGAGCAGCCAGCCGTACGAGGGCTGAACCGTGTGGGAGTTTGACCCCTGTGCGACTGTGCGTTTGATCGACTCGTTTAAGACTCGTTTAATATATCTGGATTGTTTCAGGCTGACGGAAACACAATGATATCCGTGACGTTGAATTAAGTTTGGTGATAAATATCCTGACCTCAATAGCTCAACGGCAGCCACACATAGTTTCCTGTTTGCCAAATTATGTTGCTCGAACTTCTATCTGGTGAAGCTGGTTTGGTCGGAGCTTCTATCTGATGAAGCTGGTTTGGTCTGAGCTTCTATCTGGTGAAGCTGGTTTGGAAGGAGCTTCTATATGGTGAAGCTGGTTTGGGAGGTGGTTCCGTGCAACTCAGGCTTTTGAGTTGTTCTTTCCTGCGAGTCGTTTTGCTCATGGTTGGGGTTTATTCCATTTATATTTTTTTTAGTTACTCTCATGTGATTCTATAATTCATCAGTATTTTCAGCCAAGGCAGGCCCCAAGGGGGAATCTGCTATTACCTTGTTTATCAATTTGAGAGAAATTGTATGTAGGCCTGCCATGTAATAAATAATACACATTTAATTTGAGGAAGAAGAATATAACATGATTTTTTTCTTGTTCAAAACAAGTCCACAAACCGCCCTCGTCACTCAGCCATGAGATGCGTGTTTTTATTTATATTATTTTTATTATGTCATTTAAGACCATTTTTCTAGAAAGTTAAGCCTCAATGCTGAGGACGCGGCAAGGAGAGAGGCCAGGTCGCTAGGATCATTAATTTTCTATAGAATTATTTGAACAGACTCTTTTTCATTCCCGGGCCCCTTGCCCTGCTGCCCCCCCCCCCCCTCGTTGTCCCTGGTGTCAGTCCCTGATGGTGTTGTTCTTGTTCTCCCCTCAGATGCCTGTGAACTCACACTGGACCCAAACACAGCCCAAAGACGACTAGCTCTGTCTGAGGACAACAGAAAGGTGACACGGGTTGAAGAGGAGCAGACGTATCCTGATCACCCAGAGAGATTTAACTGTTGGCTCCAGGTGTTGCGTAGAGAGGGTCTGACTGGCCGATGTTACTGGGAGGTAGAGTGCAAAGGACATGTTTCTAAAGGTGTGACATACAGAGAAATAGAAAGGAGAGGAGTGGGTGATGAAAGCAGGCTTGGATGTAACAAAAAGTCCTGGAGAATTCATTGTGATGATGATGGTTACTCTGCTTGGTACAACAATATAAAAACAGTAATACGTCTCCCCCCACCTGGCTCTAACAGAGTAGGAGTGTATCTGGACCGGCCTGCTGGCACTCTGTCCTTCTACAGAGTGTCCCCAGGTGGAGGAGGGTCCTCAGACACACTGACACACATCCACACCTTCCAGTCCACCTTCACTCAGGAGGACCTCCTCCCTGGGTTTGGGTTTATGACTCCTGGTTCATCAGTGTCTCTGAGTCAGTTTTAGTGAAACACACACAAAGACACAGACACAGACACACAGAAACACAGACACACACACACACACACACACACACACACACACACACACACACACACACACACACACACACACACACACACACACACACACACACACACACACACACACACACACACACACACACACACACACACACATAGGTACACACATACACACAATCCCCCCACATCGGGATCCATGTGTTCTGTATGTTATGTAACTCATACAATAAGGAATTTATTATTGTCAATACAAAATCTTTGGCTTTCTCTTATACTTATACAAATCATTATGTATTGAGCGTCCTCTACAGTTACAGTATATAGATCCGATGAGGATGGTTAGATGATGAAAGCTATTTTAAAATGGTGTGTTCTCAATGGTGCTCAATAAATCTTATATTATAATAATATCTTTATTGATCGCTCTATGATAAATTCTGTAGTATTTCTGTATCAAACACTTGTGATTATTCTTGTACAAACACAGTCATGTCACTATAAATTTTGTTGATGTTGATTTGTATGATTTAAATACTTGTTATTTTAACATCAACCTGACTGGAACAAACGGGATAGATAGTGTATTAAATGTACTGGGGTCACGGGTCGGGATAGATAGTGGATTAAATGTGTTTAGGTGTTTATTCATTAAAAAACATACTTATTTGTTCAAGGGCAATGTTTGTATGGTATGTGATGATCATTCTCTTTGATTGAACTTGACACGGCTCCTTTCTGGTTGTAGTTTTTAAAAAAAAACATAAAATAAAATGTAGTTTATGCTTTAACCAAGTATGGCCACCAGATGGTATTGTTTCTCATTTATTCACAAAATTATAAATTCGGAATTGTGAACACTTTTGCGATGGAAACTAAATATTGTGAAATAATGTATTGTAGCCTACGCGGCGTTCCGAGTGCCGCAAAGGATCCTAGGAGGGTTCAGACTATCACTAGTTGGACCGTTAGCAAGACCTTTCGTGAGACCTTTGCGGCATTAATATTATGTGAAGTAAAGTAAAGTAGTGTATAGTAAATAATGTATAGGAGTCTACACAGAGTAAAGGCTCGACGCAGTCGTAAACCTTTATGATTCTGCGTCAGCTTTTTTTGTAAGCGGACCAATCACAGGCCTTGCTGCTGCTGCTGCGGCCTTGCTGCACGTCAGGCCCTTGCGGTGGACTCAAGGAGGGTTCGCAGGGACATAAGTCTCGTAGCCCCTTGCGTTGCGTGAACGTGGAACCATAATCACCCCCAACTCTTCACTCCTGTTCTTGATCGCTTGTTGTCTTGATCACTAGTTGTGCTCCTCTTCTTGATCACTAGTTATGCTCCTCTTCTTGATCCCTAGTTATGCTCCTCTTCTTGAACACTAGTTATGCTTCTCTTCCTGATCACTAGTTATGCTCCGTCCTTAATCACTAGTTATGCTCCTCTTCTTGAACACTAGTTTGGCTCCTGTTCTTGATCACTAGTTGAGCTCTTCTTCTTGATCACTAGTTGAGCTCCTCTTCTTGCTCATGCAAGACCAGCTCAGAACAAGCACAATAATTCCTTGTCGCTTAGCATGACAAATGCTCATTCATATGTGGGTCTATATCGATACAAAGAATGAATCAAACCACATGGCAGCAAATCACATTTTAATATGATACATTAAGCAAAGTAAGCCATCTGAATGTATTGCATAGCGGCCTGACGTTTACAATGGGCGTCTATAGAGGGCATCTACCTACGGCTCCTGGGCTCTGAGGGTCGTAGCATCAAAGCATCGCACGAAGATCACAGCAAATGAGGTCAAGTACGCTCCCTGTTCTGTGCGTATCCCAAACTTTATTGTATTGCCAGTGTTAGAAGGACCTTGTTACCACCAGTACACATAGACAACAGTCTTGTTCCTGTTCGGCAATGTGCAACAAATAAATGGAAGGGTGACCAACACCTGCACACGAGGACCATGACAACAACATATACAAACAAATGACCTCATCCAGACCGTAAGGGTTTGATAGAAGCAACATCTGACAGCTCCAAGGCTGTGAGTGACGGAACAGAGGTATGGCAGCATATAATAGTCCTATAATAGGACATTATATATTACTATATTCACAGTTCTCCTTACTCCCTATCCTAGAGACAGGGAGAAGCCAGGATTACATGGAGCACAACGAGATGGAAGGAGATGAGAGGACAGGAAAGAATATCGGAGCATTTCAGTTGTAAAAAATATGCATCGTATAAAATAAATCTCAGCAAAGAGGAAAACAACTTGAGTTTCTTCAAAAAGGCAATATATGTGATTTTATCATTCAAAAATAATGTCATGTAGAGTCATGTCCTCTGCAACAGGCCCACTGGATATATGTGTCGATCCTGTATCTAGCCCTGTATGAGGTGGATATTTACAGTATAAACAGGGGCATAAACAGGTAGGTAGCCCTGAATAGGGCTAGGCTAATAGAGACTTTTACATTCCCCTTTCAGCCAAGGGATTGAAAGTAGCAAGCAGTATGGTATTTGGTACATAGAACCCATGCATCTCCCACATAGAGCATTTATTTTAAAATACATCATTCCAAACATATGAGTTAAAACACTTCAGTTAGTAAGCATCGTTATTATATTATTATGTTTATCAACAGCAGATTGCCTTTTATCTTAAATTCTATTGATTAATTATGTGCAATATTAAAAAAAACATATCTTCATTATGACAGTGTCAACATAAAAACCAAGAGATCAGATTGTATGAATAAATCATTGGGACAATGTTTGTCAACCAGGGACAGAGATACAGTGCTCTATAGCTATGTACAGACATTTGATCATCCATGCAGTCAGCAAGACATAAACATTAACATTTGTGAAGAGAAATTAAGAGACAGAGACTTGTGTCAGTTACTCTTTCTGTGTGTATGTATCCATTAGTTACTCTATCAATTAGTAACTCTTTATCAATAAGTAACTATATCAGTTAGTCACTCTATATCAATTAGTAACTTATATCAATTAGTAACTCTATATCAATTAGTAACTTTAAATCAATTAGTAACAATATCCATTAGTTACTCTACATCAATGAGTAACTCTATCAATTAGTAACTATATATCAATTAGTATCTATATCAATTAGTAACTCTATATCCATCAGTTACTCTGTACAGTGTATCAATTACTAACGCTATATCAATTAGTAACTATATCAATTAGTAACTCTATATCCATTAGTAACTCTATATCAATTTGTTACTCTATATCAATGAGTAACTCTAGTATGGATTAGTAACTGTCTGTGTTTGTATCTATTAGTAACTGTATCTCTGTTTGTATCTATTAGAAACTGTATCTCTGCCATTAGTAACTCTGGGTTAGGTATTGCAAGACAATAGAGAATCAGAGATTGAAGGGAGAACTACAAACAGAAATGGCAACAGACGTGTTGTACAAGAGACGCCGTTTTCAAACTCCCTGACCCAGATATGAATGTATGGCTATAAGTTCTTGACCATATTCGCTCTGATTATTCACCTCCTCTTTATCGTCCCCTTTTCACCTCATGTACGTAAGATGGGGGAGCTCTAAAGAAAGAGCGCAGAAAACTACAGAAGAGAAAAGGATTTGCAACATTAGGAACTAAAATAGCCAAAACAATGCCCCCCCCCCCCCCCGCCCTTTAAATCAGGGAAGAGACACCCAGATAGTTCAATGGTCCTAAATGGTCTCACAGTGCAGTTCTCTCATTGATAACTGACAGCGGGGATCTCTTAAAGAGAACTATCAATGAGTTCTTGAATCGTACCCACAGGATCTTTAGTTTGTACTGATGTAGGATCATTCAAAGGGATGATTCCCCATGCTTCTGACCAACAGCTATTTTACACCTAGTCATCTCCAGAGAGAATTCCTGAATCTTTGTCGCTCTGTTATATCGTATCTTCAGTACAGAAATCCCAGTTTGTCGACTACTCATACCTCCGACAATAACTCTAAACCTTAACGCTGCAACACACCCGAGACTAACTATTACACTAAAGTCTGAAACACACCGACGACTAACTCTTAACCTTAACTCTAAAACACCTCCAAGAATAACTTACCCTTAAGTCTGGAAACACCCAAGACTATCTCTTAACCATAACTCTAAATCATCTCCAAGTCTCACTCTTACCCTTAACTCGGAAACAACTCCTAGATGAACTCTTACTCTGAAAGCTGAAGAACACTACGAAGCTAATTCCTAACTTGTGCAAATGTGAAATTGCTGCAACCTCAACCTTGGTGTTAAATCTTTCGTACTTCAAACCTTTTTTTTTTTTTTTTTACAGTTTTTGGTTAAATCACAAGATAAATTGGGCACTGCATTAATATTTAATTTTAGTTTTCTCATCAAAATGGTAACATTGCAGCTGTTTATTTACATATTTTGTTTCACCAAATTTGAAGGGATTCCCATCTTGCAATGCTAGATGTCTTCATTGTGTAATTTAAATGACTAAGTGCATTTAATCTTTTAACAATTTCATTATTGCTGTAAAGTGAAATTGCATTCTTTAAAACATTTACCTACTATGCTGATCATCTCATACGTCTCGGTAGAAAAACAGTGAAAAATGATTGATAGATTAATTAATTCTAAGAAAGGTGTCTTGGGTAGAAAAACCGATGGATGTCTGGTTGAAAACATGAACTTTTCTGATAGAAAGATTTCCCTTTGGCAAAACAGGGGTAAACTGCCACTCCAAGGCATTGAGATGAAGTCCACTACTCTGATTAAAAGCCAAAGAGTTGACACACCGAACAGAAAGCATCCAGTCAGTAGGGTTGTTCTGCTAGGGTTGAAGGGTTATGGTTGATCTGTGTATCTTAGCCACGTCATGCGCAACAGACCCATCTCTCTACACCTATTAGGAGGTACAGAACATAATGCTAGCTATATTGCGGTCACTTTTTGAATAACAAAGTATTGGCTGGAAATATTCCTAATATTCACATATGTACCAGAAGTTGTCGGTAGTATTTGCCAAAAAATACTACATAATTTAAAACACCTAGAGCACTACATCACCTATCAACGGCCCCAGGGTTGTCAGCTGCTACCACTAATTGTGAAACAGGTAAGACTGCTTAGTCCACTTAGACTCCCTAGTCAACTTAGACTCAGTGACCCAGTCCTTAGCCTCTGTCCTTAAGTCCTACCCCTAGGTCAGGGGTAGTATTATGTGACCCCTCTTAATAATAAGAATAAGAATTGCTCAGAGAAAACCAGAGTAAAACAAAGATGAGTTCTCAAGTGATAGGGCATTGCTCAAATATTACCTCAAACTAGAGGTAGACCTTTGTACGTTCATATCTTAGTTTAGTTACACCTACATACAACTACACATAGCAATAATTAAATTACTTTTATATTACACATAAATAAAAAGAGCATGACAGCAGGGGGGTACTTATACATTACTGTCCCCATGGCAACTGGAAAGCAATATTTAGAAAGCTTTTAAAGCTGGGAGGGTCCCCAAACCCTCCTCCACCCAAATCCTCCTCACCCCTAAACAGTCTAGTAGGCCTTTAATAATGGTATTCTTACCTCTGTCGTGTATATTTGTTTGATGGAATTAATACATCATTATAAATGTACAGTAGAAATAAGGGAGCATCTTTCAGAAAACCGAAGGGCCTTTTGAACCAGTAGTTGGGCCAGCAGTAGGGTTAGCTCACTAGATATTATGTTGTAAGGCAAACCCTTGTATTGTAGGGTTAGCTCACTAGATATTATGTTGTAGGGCTAATCCTTGTATTGTAGGGTTAGCTCATTATATATTATGTTGTAGGGCTAACCATTGTTTTGTAGGGTTAGCACACCTGATGTTATCTAATAGGCTAACCTGGCATTAAAGTCTTTGACGTGCTGGGGACAACCTCATTGATGCAGTCAATAAATTCATTCCAAATGGCTAAACCCAAAGCACAAACAATGTTTTTATGAATGGGTCACCTTTCTTCTACAACAGTTTGAAGCGGTACATCAGCAGTAGGCCTTATAGTCTCTAAGGTTAGGGTCTACTCTAACCTGGTCTTATTAAAAGGTAAAGCACACTCACTGTCTGGATTTATATTTAAGACCTTATCTTGTGACAGCAAACTACACACAGTGGTCATAGGTCATGTTCAGAAAAAACATTACCTTCAGGGTAAGGGTCAGGGTTAGGTTTAGGGTTAGAGGGTTAGGGTTAGGGGCAGTGTTAGAGGGTTAGCGTTAGAGCGTTAGGGTTAGAGGGTTAGGGTTAGATTGTTAGGGTTAGAGCGTTAGAGCATTAGGGTTAGAGGGTTAGGGTTAGAGGGTTAGGGTTAGAGGGTTAGGGTTAGAGCGTTAGGGTTAAAAGGGTTAGGGTTAGAGGGTTAGGGTTAGAGGGTTAGGGTTAAAAGGGTTAGGTATTCTAGCAGTAAGGAAAGCTCTGTATTTACATTTCAATCTTAAGGTCCACTTAAAAGTTTTCATCAAACCTGACAGGGATAGCTTAATGGTAAGGGCAACCTGGATTATAGTTAACCCTTAGTACTGTAGTGGTTAAGTTAACCCTTAGTAATGTAGTGGTTAAGTTAACCCTTAGTACTGTAGTGGTTAAGTTAACCCGTAGTACTGTAGTGGTTAGAGTTAACCCTTAGTAATGTAGTGGTTAAGTTAACCCTTAGTACTGTAGTGGTTAAGTTAACCCGTAGTACTGTAGTGGTTAGAGTTAACCCTTAGTACTGTAGTGGTTAGAGTTAACCCTTAGTACTGTAGTGGTTAGAGTTAACCCCTTAGTACTGTAGTGGTTAGAGTTAACCCTTAGTACTGTAGTGGTTAGAGTTAACCCTTAGTACTGTAGTGGTTTAGTTAACCCTTAGTACTGTAGTGGTTAGAGTTAACCCTTAGTACTGTAGTGGTTAGAGTTAACCCTTAGTACTGTAGTGGTTAGAGTTAACCCTTAGTAATGTAGGGTTTAGAGTTTACCCCTTAGTACTGTAGTGGTTAAGTTAACCCTTAGTACTGTAGTGGTAATGGCTAGCTTTTTAGTATAGTGGTTAAGTTAACCCTTAGTACTGTAGTGGTTAGAGTTAACCCTTAGCACTGTAGTAGAAAGGATAGCCCCTTAATGTAGTGGTAAGGGAAAAGGTAAACCCCTTAGCAGTTAAGTGTGGTTGTGACGGTAAGGGGTAAGGGTTAGTACCCCTTAGTACTGTAGTGTGGTGGTGAAGGTAAGGGCCCTTAGTGTAGTGGTTAGGGTAAACCCCTTAGCACTGAAGTGTGGTGGTGAAGATAAGGGTCCTTAGTGTAGCACTGTAGTGTGGTGGTGAAGGTAAGGGCCCTTAGTGTAGTGCTAAGTGTTAATTGGAATGGCTGAGCTGTGGATCATTTTAGTGCGATGCAGTATAAACTGAAATATCGTTGACACACTAGGCTTTATATTAAACAATATACTTGGATATGAAATGGTGTGTAACATTAGATACTTTAGAATATTCTGCATTATTTTGTCGAATATAAGGCCATATATTCTGGCACGCGTTGTGGTTTTGATGAACAGACAACAAACACACACACATGGTCCTTATAACCTCTAATCTGTCATATAACATTACTAATGACCTCTAACCTGTCATATAACATAACTTATACCCTGTTTGCAAGGATATGGCAAGAATTAGGGTGGAAATAAATGTTGGGGATTATTTACACTTTAAGGTAAGTGTAAGTTCTAGGATAACGGTTAATGGGTAATGGGTTGAAGACCAAACTCACTGTGGAATAGGCTTAGAAACAGGCTGTTAATTAATCACCTCATCGTTTAAATCCCTCCCATCACATGGCTTCATACCACCGCGCCTCCCTCTGACCTCGGGGAAAGCAGAGTAGAGGAGGAGGAGGAGGAGGAGGAGGAGGAGGAGGAGGAGGAGGAGGAGGAGGAGGAGGAGGAGGAGGAGCTGTCCTGGGGGTCTCTGGGTCCTCCTCAGAAGCCCTTGATGTGGCAGTAGGCCTCCAGAGAGGAGAACAGGATGTAGAGCAGCCACAGGCTGACGAAGAGCATGGTGGTCAGAACCTTGGCGGTCCGCGGCCCCCCCAGCTCCCCCCCGATGTCGGGCCGCCGCCGGTACATCAGCACGCCCACGCTGATGAAGGCGAAGATGGTGAAGAGCGTGACGGAGAAGGCCAGCGGGCCCGGGTCCACCCTGAACTCGCGGCCCTGGCTGTTCTGGTAGATGGCCGCGATGGACCACGCAACCTGGCATGGTAGCAGCGGGTTAATACGACTAACCACTCACTAACTAACTCATATTACTAATGGTAATACTAGCTGATATGAGGATACCAACTAAGGCTGAACCTGATACTAATTAATAATAACAAACTCATGCTTCCACTTCAAATATGAACTAATACAAATTATACTACTAACTAGTGAGAATAATAATGCTAACTAACAGAGCTAGTTTAAGCCTTCTAAGTTCTATTGGTCAAAGTCTAAGTCAGGTCTCATTTCAGTATCCAACTCTCCAGAGGCTTAGCCCTTAAATTCAGGGTTAGGGTTAGGTCAGGATCGGGTTTAGGTCAAGGTTAGGTCAGGGTTAGGGTTAGGTCAGGTCTCACTACTAGTTCTACTATCTACAACTGAAAATTATTACGATTGGTCATTATTACGGATACTACACGATGGGGCTTATTTGGCTTCCATCTGAAGCAACGTCATGACCAGACATGTGGCTTTGATTGTAAGGGTTAGTCAGGTTAGGGTTGTGCGTCAATGTTAGGGTTAGGGTTAGTCACGTTTTGGGTAGGGTTTGGGTTTAGGGTGAGTCAGTAAGCGTTAGTCTCAGTGATTCATTTACTCGATGGCTCACCCCGATGCCAGAAAGACGTTGACATGCATTAGAGCCCGTCACGTTCCCAATAGAGGCGTCTGCATACTGGTCTTGTATCGCTGCGACCTTACTTGCAAATGTGTCTGGACAAAGGAGAAAGAACGGGCCGATATTCAGCTAAAAAGATCGGGTCAATTCTGATCAATATTCAGCGATGTTTAAGTAAGGGGAAAATTGTCTCAAAAACAAACTCTGGGTTATGCAAGCAAAATATACATATCTATCCCGGTGGGCTCAATATCTAACAATGAAGATATTTGAATCAAACATTCATTCACTCATTCTTTCATTCCTGATTCATGCACTCACCTGGTACAGAGGTTCCTAACTCATTCATATTCATTCACTCACCTCTTACAGAGGTTCCTTACTCATTCATATTAATTCAATCACCTGGTACAGAGGTTCCTAACTCATTCATATTCATTCACTCACCTGGTACAGAGGTTCCTAACACATTCATATTCATTCACTCACCTGGTACAGAGGTTCCTAACTCATTCATATTCATTCACTCACCTGGTACAGAGGTTCCTAACTCATTCATATTCATTCACTCACCTGGTACAGAGGTTCCTAACTCATTCATATTCATTCACTCACCTGGTACAGAGGTTCCTAAGGCCACAAAGACCACAGCGGTGACCGAGTCTTTCAGTCCAACTGTGCAGCCGAAGTGAGAAGCAAGGTCTCCTGGAACACAGAAACCATCATCATCATCCTCATCATCATCCTCATCCTCATCATCATCACCTGATACTTTATACTGCAGTACAACATGTTAACATTACTGCAAAACAACATATTAACCTTACTGCATTACAAAATGTTAACCTTACTGCATAACAACATGTTAACCTTAATACATTACAACATGTTTGCCTAACTGCATTATAACATTTTAACCTTACTGCCTTACAACATGTTAACATTACTGCACAACAACATGTTAACCATACTACATTTCAACATGTTAAACCGACTGCAGAACAATAGGTTCACTCTACTGCATTACAACATGTTAACATTACTGCCTTACAAAGTATTAACCATACTGCCTTATGTGCTTTTAAAATGTATGAAAAAGTGTTTACAATGTTTTTTCTAAACTGTTTACTTAACAGGAATATGACACTTTTTAAAGGAAACCTCACTCACTTCACCTACGTTATGTGCTGGTATGTATGTACTGGTATGCATGTACCAGCAAATATGCACTGGTATATACTGGTATGTTGGTATCTTTGTACTGGTATGTACTGGTATGTGCTGGTATATAAGTACTGGTATATACTTGTATATATGTACTGGTATGTGCTGGTATGTATGGACTGGTATGTACTTGTATATATGTACTGGTATGTATGTACTGGTATGTGCTGATATGTATGTACTGGTATGTGCTGGTACTGGTATGTACTGGTATGTGCTGGTATGTTGTTACCTATGAAGGCCGTTAGCAGGCCGATCATGCAGATGGACACCACGAAGCAGGCCCAGCCGTTCCAGTAGTCTGTCGGAGGGACGAAGGCAAACAGAACTTTCCAGAAGACGGTCAGAAAGTGCATCACATAGTCGAAACACGAAGGCAACTTCTCCTCCCCACAGTCCTCGTCATCATCATCCTCACCTGACAGAGAGAGGAGAAGGATACGGGGTTAGGGTTGATTAAGGTTATCCTGTAAGGGTTAAGGTTTGTTAAGTCCTTCCTGTAAGGGTTTGTTAAGGTTTCCTGTAAGGGTTAGGGTTTGTTAAGGTCTTCCTGTATGGGTTAGGCGTTAGGGTCTGTAGTGTCCTAGTGTTAGGGTTAGGGTCTGTAGGGTTACGGTTAGGGTCTGTAGTGTTAGGGTTAGGGTCTGTAGTGTTAGGGTTAGGGTCTGTAGTGTCCTAGGGTTAGGGTTAGGGTCTGTGGTGTCCTCGGAGACATGTGTTACCTAGCTGAGTCTCCTAGGGGCGGGTGTTGCACCTGTAATAATGTTATCAAAGCAATTAACATTTTGCTGGACACCATAGTTCATGCATCAGCAAAAGCGGATTCCACACCAACCCTGTAATTAAACGTCACATTATTATATTTTATGTATAGTATATGATATAAGATATTATATGAGATAAATAGAATGCATTGGACAGTAGAAAAGCCCAAACTAGAGCAGGATCCCAGCTGTTTCCTCCGATGACCTCCATCATGTGTGCCGACCTGGGAGGTGGGTGACTGAGGGGGTCCTATGTTGTGATTGTTAATTAGCGCGATAGCTGCGCAGCATGCTAGCATGGAGCCACTGGTGCTTCTCCTCACCAGCGCTGACCGTGATGGCCTCTATGAACTGGTCTCTCCAGCTGTTGGTCCCCACCAGCAGAGCCAGGTTGGTCTTCTTGATCAGCTTATCTACCGTGTTCTACGGGTTGGATGATAACCACATGGAAGAGAGGAGGGAGAGTTAGATGATAACATGAAAGAGAGGAGGGAGGGTTAGATGATAACATGGAAGAGAGGAGGGAGGGTTAGATGATAACATGAAAGAGAGGAGGGAGGGTTAGATGATAACATGGAAGAGAGGAGGGAGGGTTAGATGATAACATGGAAGAGAGGAGAGAGGGTTAGATGATAACATGGAAGAGAGGAGGGAGGGTTAGATAATAACATGGAAGAGAGGAGATAGGGATAGATGATTACATCGAAGAGATAAATGCGCTATGATAGTGTTCTTCTATGATATAACTATTATATAATTTATTACCTTATTGTTTTACCGTAGCCATATATATATATACACAATAAAAAAAACTACTAGTGTATATAAAGGTTGTTTACTACAGATATTACATACATATAAAAAGTAGTTATAGTAGTAGTGATAGTAGTGATAGTAATTAGAGTTATGTAGTAGTAGAGTTATGTAGTAGTTATGAAAGGAGTAGCTTTAGTAGAAATGTATTAGTTATGATAGTAATAGTAATACTGATGCAGTAGTTATGAAAGGAGCAGTAACGATAGTAGTTACATTAATTATACATTTCTTATGATACTAGTTACAATAATAATACAGTTGTTATGATAGTAATAATAATGCAGTAGTGAGGATAGTAGTGCTATTAGTGACGCAGTAGTTGTGATAGTATTAATACTAATGCAGTAGTTAGGAGGATAGTATTAATAATAGTAATGCAGTAGCTATGATAGTATTATAGTAAGGCAGTAGATATGATAGTATTAATAATAGTCATGCAGTATTTATGATAGTATTAATCATAGTAATTCCAGTAGTAATGAAAGTATTAATAGTAATGCAGTAGTAATGATAACATTAATAGTGATGCAGTATTTATGATAGTATTATAATAGTAATGCAGTAGTTATGATAGTACTATAATAGAGTAGTAATGCAGTAGTTATGATAGTATTAATAGTAATGCAGTATTTATGATAGTATTAATAGTAATGCAGGATTTATGATAGTAATAATAGTAATGCAGAAATTACGATAGTATTAATAGTAATGCAGTAGTCACGATAGTATTAATAATAGTAATGCAGTAGTTACGATAGTATTAATAATAGTAATGCAGTAGTTAGGATAGGAGTATTAATAGTGATTCTGTAGTTATGATAATATTAATAATAGTAATGCAGTAGTTATGATAGGAGTATTAATAGTGATTCTGTAGTTATGATAATATTAATAATAGTAATGCAGTAGTTATGATAGGAGTATTAATAGTGATTCTGTAGTTATGATAATATTAATAATAGTAATGCAGTAGTTATGATAGGAGTATTAATAGTGAGTCTGTAGTTATGATAGTATTAATAGTAGTAATGTTGTTATGATAGGAGTATTAATAGTAATAAGCAGCTGTGATAGTATAATAGTAATAAGTGAATGAATAGTTGTCCTACCTTGAACTCGTATGATTCCTCGATGATGATCTCCATCTTGACGTGGTCTCCTAACATCGGCCGTCCCATTTCAGCCACACGACGCTGCTCTTCATCCTCCAGGACCTCCTCTTCCTCCTCCTCTCCCTTATCTGAACATGTAGCATTAGATTAAGGTATAAAGGGTTAAGGGAAGGTAAGAACCAGAAGATGTTAACCAGAAGATGGACACCACTGTCTTCATATGAGTGGTAGAAACCATCAGATATCACTACTAATACTACCACTAATCTGGTGCCTCAACGTGGTGTTGACACACGAGCACAACTCACTAGTGGTTACTCATTAGTGGTTACCCACGTATGTTAACTTTATAACGTTTACCCGATAATGGTTACCAGATAATGGTTACACGATAATGTATTATGTTTACTTCAAAACCTTTAAAAATTGATATTTCATATTCAAATCTGATAAACATAATTCACTCTACAGTTGTCTGACAAACAACCTGAACAGTTGTCGATATGAATGGATAAATATATAGACGGATGAGTGGATGAATGGATGAGTGGATGAAACAAAGGGTCAGATCGATGTCTTTAGTGACACATGCACCAGACATTCATGACCTTATATAATAAGGTTAGTACATATTATATACTTCAATATATCACCATGACTCATATATAACCTTACATTAGGGACATGTAGGTATATATTGTAGAATGGTATATATCACTATAACCCATTACTATATATCAGAATATGTCTATCCACACCTGCACATTATATAATCCTCGCTAAATCCAGCTGTGCATTGTGATTGGTCGAGCAGGTAGCTGTACCTGGGTTAGGGTTCAACAGGTTCAACATTGTACATATTGCAACAATAATGTAAATCCTATATCCCTGGAGTGCACTGATACTGTATTATTTATAAATCTATATCTCTATATCTCTATATATCTCTCTCTATATATATATACTGTAGTTGTGGTTAGGGTTACCGTCTATACCAATGCTTAATTATATGATATAACCCATTATTATATTGTATAATTCTAACTATATGATATAACACTATACTTATTAACTTCAATAGTGTTTATTCTACTGTCATAGAAGAGAGATTCTGAGATCATGCTGTGCTCCCTCCTGATTGGCTGTCACGATCTGTCCATCCCCACCCACCGCGTCTCCATTGGGGGTCGTCCAGCAGGAGGAGGAAGGAGGCGTGTTTATTGTATTCTTCACGGTCTAAGATCCTAAGGTTATGGACCTTCCTGTTATGGACACACATACACACACATGCACAGGCACACACGCACACACGCACCACACACACACACACACACACACACACACACACACACACACACACACACAAACACACACACACACACAGAACACACACGTTGCACACAAACAGACAAACACACACATGCACACACGGACACACACACAATCACACACACACACACTGCACAGAAAACACATGTGTTCAACACGTGTATACACACACAGCAAGTGTGTGTTGACACGAAAACAGATGAGCATGCATGATGAACACATCAAAGCAGACACACGCACACGCACACACATGTCTGGATTGATGCGTGTGTAGCCAACTCTGCAGTCACAGGTTCAGAGTTCAGAGGTCACGCGGTCTTTGACCTTTGGAGTCTTTGTTTCCCACCAGGTGAGGCGCACCGATCTCCAGGTAGAACGTCTTGTTCTTCTCATACTCCTCATCATCAATGATCCGCACCTTGATGCTCTTACTGAGGTGTCAGTACGCAGTCAGCAAGAGGAGGAGGGAGGAGAGAGGAGAGGAGTAGAGGAGGGAGGAGGAGGGAGGGAAGAAGAGAGAGATGGAGGAGGGAGAGGAGGAGGGCAGAGGGAGGAGAGAGGAGAGAGAAGAGGAGAGAGGGGGAGGAGAGAGGGAGAAAGAGAGAGAGAGGGAAGAGGGAGGCAGGAAGGAGGAGACAGGAGAGAGGGAGGAGAGAGGCGGAGAAGGAGAGAGAAAAGATGAGAGAGGGAGGAGAGAGATGGAGGAGGATAGAGGGAGGGAAGAAGAGAGAGGGAGGAGGAGAGAGGAGGAGGAGGGAGAGGAGGAGGGCAGAGGGAGGAGAGAGAGAGAGGGAGGAGGGGAGAGGAGGAGGGAGAGGAGGAGGGAGAGGGAGGAAGAGAGAGAGAGGGGAGAGGGAGGCAGGAAGGAGGAGACAGGAGAGAGGGAGGAGAGAGGCGGAGAAGGAGAGAGAAAAGATGAGAGAGGGAGGGAGGGAAGAAGAGAGAGAGGGAGGAGGAGAGAGGAGGAGGAGGGGAGGAGGGAGGCAGGAAGGAGGAGACAGGAGAGAGGGAGGAGGGGATGGAGGAGCAGAGAGGGAGGAGGAGAGAGGCAGAAGGAGGAGACAGGAGAGAGGCGAGGAGGGATGGAGGACAGAGAGGGAGGAGGAGAGAGGAGGAGAGAGAAGAGAGAGAAAAGGTGAGAGAGGGAGGAGGAGAGAGAAGCAAAGGCAGAAGACAAGTGAGGAAAGACAAAACAGCTAAGAAGGATGACCAAAGGGTTAAGGTTAAGATCAAAGGGTTAAGGTTAAGATCAAAGGGTTAAGGTTAAGATAGAAAGGTTACGGTTAAGATCAAAGGGTAAGGGTCACAGATTAATAGATTATGGTTAGCGGCTCATGTATCAATGTATAATGTATGAGTGATCTTATTCTCCACAGTCTTGTACTCACACTTTACACTAACACTACTGCTGCTACTTCTTTTGCTATTCTGCGGCTGCTTTTCTGTGACGGCTGAGTTTATTTCTATTTCCTAGTCTTGACATATTTATTAAGCTATTTATATACATAATGCTTTGGAAATTTGAAGGCCATGAGTTAGAAGAGATTAAAGGTTCAAATCTTCATATGAAGGCCATGAGTTAGAAAGAGATTGGTTCAAATCTCATAAACAAAACTATACAATGGAACAGTCTCACACACACACACACACAACACACACACACACACACACACACACACACACACACACACACACACACACACACACAGACACACACCGGAGCAGTGCTTCTATTAATATCAGGAATATCAATGTCATTAAACCAGGACGACTAAAGCAGTGAACGAGAACAGGCCAAGTCCTGTTGGGAATATCAGGGTACCCTGTGAAGGATTCAACCAGAGAGCTCCACTATCACCATTTACTACTGGGAGTAACTAACCAAACTAACACTGCAATATACTACTGCCTAGAGCTAACAACTGAACACTAATCACCAACTAACACTGTTAATAACAACACTAACACTATCACGAGGCTCTGGATACTGGTAAACAACCAACAACTATCACCAAATACTACTGGTTAAACCTAACAAGCTACACGCAACTACTACTGCTAGAGATAACCAACTCAGCATATTCACAACTCACTACTTGTTAATAACCACTAAAACTATCACAGGCTTACTACTGGTAACTAACCAATGAACTATCACATAATCACGGGGCTCCTAACCACCTAACCTGCAAACTAACTACTGCCAGAGCTCACCCAATAAAACTAGGCATACTTACTACTCGCTTAATAGCAAATAACACATAACGAAATACTACTGGTAAACTAAACCAAACTAACTACTATCACAACTAAACTAACTGGCTAAAACTAACTCACCCGTACACTGTGCTGTGGGCCTCATCTTGCAATCGGCCCTGACCTTAATCACTGCGCCATGTGTCGCTTCCTAAGTTTGCAACTTGGACGCGAAGC
>OLKM01004319.1:0-23340 GCA_900291075.1 Melanogrammus aeglefinus | reverse complement strand
CGTGTACTCTTGAAGCATGATTTTATTGAAGTACCGTTACAACCTTCCCTCTGCCTAACACCAGGGGGCGACATCCCATGTCATGCGTCTGGCTGCAGGGGAGTATGGTAGGTTGGTGAGGCGCACTGGAATTGGCTGGGGTGGGCAGGGGGGGGGGGGGGGGGGACGGGGGGGGGTGGTTGGACCTGAGTGCGAGCAGGTGTCAGCACTCAGGCCAATCAGGGAGTGTTTTGTTCCCACAGTGAGCGAAGACGAACTGTGGTCTCCGCGTGCGCTCTCTGACCTGCCTACAACGTAATTTAGTTGATTTTAGTTATTTTCATGTGCTTGACATTTTAATTTACTTGATTGCATTGCGTTACATTACTCACTAAAATTAGGAAATCATTGCCAGTTTTCTTTTTGATAAATGTTGCAAAGTGAATTTAACCAATATGCATTTAATATATATTTATCACATATCACACAACTAAATTACAATGCAATTAAACTGTTTATTTTTTCATTTTAAAACACACAAACGAATGCCCTAAACAACTTCAGGGAGACATCTTCTGCATCAGGGAAACAACTTCTGCATCCTCATCAGCACCATGGACGACGAGTATTTTGAGGATGTGGTTACTGAAATCACTTCGGCTGTCCTCCTGCATACAATGTACAACCAAAAAGAAGAATGTTATTGAGAAACAAATAATAGAACTGCATGAATCATTCAAAGTGACTTCATTATCTGGGAAGAATGAACACAAGAATATCTCTGTTCCTTTATCTGCTTTCCTCTTAAATGTTAAGACCGGACCGGAAACAGAAGTATAGGTTGGTTGTAGTCTTTTCGCTCGGTTCTCCGTATCAACAGTAGGGCTAGAGAACCGAGCGAAAAGACTACAAGGCTCCCCCCTTTCTGTTTCTTTTTTGTTGACAAAATGCCAAATAAAACACGACAGAAACATTATTTCGTTACAATACTTGATAAGAAACATCAACGAATGCCACCATGTTTAGGGGTGTTTTGTACGCCCAGATAGACAACCATTGTGAAGCAGGCAGGGGCGATTCGAAATTAGCCAAATACTCGAGACAGGACTAATATTCCAAATTTCGGTGTTAATCTACTCTATTTCATCCTAAACAACCCAGAAAGGGGGCTCAATGTTCAAAATACCGGAAGTGTCCTTCAACACTGGACACAAAATCGGCTAGCCCGCACGTGACTGATAAAACTAGTTATAGCTTAGGCCTACTGCACCTGCAGCCACGCTAACTTTCTTCAGTGTCGCCACCAAAAGTTTTACAGTGAACAAAAACATGTTCTACTATGCCGCCGTCAGTTGATTAATCGTTATATTGTTACGTTGGAGCTTTTTTAATATCCTAATTTTAGTTATTTTAATCGAGAAAAAACTGCAGCCCTCCGCCCACTTGCTTTCACACCGCCGCGTGGCAACTCGTTGCCTCCATGCATTTCAATGGGAAGGGCGGCAGAGGGGAGGCGGTTAAAAAAGCGTTGGTAGACCAGGAAGCGGTTGCCGCCCACGTGAACCCGCACAGATTTTGCCCTACCGTTCAGCTTTCCCCTATTTAGCAGCCATAGTGCACACATGATGTAGAGATGAAAACAATTAAAACTGCAGAAAATAAAAAGAGTTAGTACGAGAATCAGGAGGCGGAAGGGGAAGCTGAACTAAAAAGTTTTGTTTTAAACTGATTTTTAAAAGGGGATATTGTTGTGCTTTGGCGCATTACAAGCGGCAGGGCATTCCAGAGTTTGGGGCCTGCCACACTGAAAGCCTTGTCACTCATGAAGGCGGGCTGAGAGCACTGCAAAAAGACAGGCATCCGAGGAACGAACGGTGCAGGTAAGCTGGATAGGGTAAGATTGCTGGCTGATAGATAGGATGGGGCCAAATCATGTAGAGATTTATAGTCAGGTAGAATGATTTTGTATTGAATGCAGTAGCGGAAGGGGAGCCAATGCCAATGTTAGGCCTGGTGTGGGTGAGTAGTAGCCTTTGCAGCAGAGTTTTGGACACACTGCAGCCTATTTAAATTCTTAGCTGAGGTGCCATACAGTAGAGCATTGCAATATTCGTGCCTTAAAGTGCTTGCACCGCCACGCGGCAACCGCCCTTATCACCGCCTCACTGCCGGAGGGTTCAGAGCGGCGTTGTGAAGGGCCAGGTGTTTTCAAAAGTGGCTGCTGCTGCTGCCGCCGAAAGTTTAAACACGGGGAAAGCTGAGCTGTAGGGCAAAATATGTGCGCGTTCACGTGGGCGGCAACCGCTTCCTTGTTTTCAGCCGCTTTTCTAACCGCCTCCCCTCTGCCGCCCTTCCCTCATTGAAATAAATGGAGGTGGCGAGTTGCCACGTGGCGGTGTGAAAGCAGCTTTACTGTGCGTTCACACCAAAAACTAATTGCGCTGCAAAGACGCTTTTGTCGCTCATGACGTACAATTCAATGTTGCAGACGCAAGGCGGCGTATGCGTTTAGTACAGACAGCCATATCAAAGAGTGAACTCCTATAGGCCTACACTTTGGCCATATTGCAGAGACGGTTTTGCTTGTTGGATAAAGTTCTTCGACAGCAGACAGTGATTCCGCTCCAATATATATATATATATATATTAAAAAAATCCTAAAATGTAATTACAACCGAGAACAAAAAAAACCTTGCGTGCTGTAGTAGGCTAGTTAAAATATGTTTCACTGATCTGCATCTGCAAATCATGATCTGCACACACAGAATATATGACAACTTGTACTAACATATAAACAATACATGAATGATAAGTTATAAGATGCAAGAAAAACGCTAAATTAGTGGGTGGGAACCATTGCGAAAAGTTTACAAAGGTTTACAGGAATTGCTCCTCCTTCACCAAAATCATGTAGTCTTGTACCTTTGCCTTTTCTTCTGTTTTCCAAATTCCTTTTGCCCCGAATCATATGTTTTATAGTCACTACTACCCTGATGAACCAATTGGCTTGGTTCGAGGTTTAAAAAACTTAACATAACGATTTTATGAACATTTCAACAGAGAAAAATGGGAAATTTACTTCCGGAACCAGAGCTGTTAAAGAAGGGGCGGTCACTGTTGTGCTCGATTACCCAACGATGCGAAAATTTGCTAAAATAATCATACAACCATTGTTGAATGTATGCTTTGCAACTTTTCTGCCTGTATCTTCCAATGATAATGCTCCATATTTAAATCAAATGTCTGCTTGTCCGAAGTTTCCAAAAAATAAGAATTCATCACACAGACATCAATTATCTACAACAATCAAAACCGAAAGCAAATCTAAAGTTGAAAATCGTCTTTAATCATGTTGAAAAAAAAACAGCAGTCAAATTTTCAACAAATAGAGGATAGAGGTGTCAATCAAAGTGTCCCATTGCCCTGTGACAAAGCACCCATTGCCTGTGTGCTTGAGCATGTGCCAACGCAATGTGACAATTGCTAGTGAGGCACACGCTTCTTCCCGGACTGAGTCGGCTCCTGTGTTCCTGTGTTTGCAGGACCCGAAAACGCCGGGTCCGTTTGGGCGGTCGGCCATAACGCACAAGGCGGGGCCCTAGGCGCTTTACACATTGGTCACACCTGTAGGGCTTGTCCCCGGGTGAGTTCTCATGTGGCGCTTCAGGTGGGAGTAATCTCCGAAGCGCTTCATGCATTGGTCACACCTGTAGGGCTTCTCCCCGGAGTGTGTCCTCATGTGGCTTTTCAGGTGAGCGCCCCGTCCGAAGCGCTTCATGCATTGGTCACACTCGTAGGGCTTCTCCCCGGTGTGAGTCCTCATGTGGCTCTTCAGGTCGCAGCTCTTACTGAAGCGCTTCATGCAATGGTCACAGCTGTAGGGCTTCTCGGCGGAATGATTCCTAATGTGTGTCTTCAGGTCGCCGTTTGTAGTGAAGCACTTCAAGCATTGGTCACACCTGTAGAGCTGATCCTCGGAGTGGATATTCATGTGGATCTTCAGGCTGTTGTTTGTACTGTAGCGCTTCATACATTGGTCACACCTGTAGTTCTTCTCCCCAGAGTGAGTCCTCATGTGGCTCTTCAGGTTGGATCTCTGACTGAAACTCTTCATGCATCGGTCACAGCTGTATGGCTTTTCCCCGGAGTGAGTCCTCATGTGGCTTTTCAGGACGCAGCTCTTACTGAAACACTTCATGCATTGGTCACACCTGTAGGGCTTCTCCCCGGAGTGAGTCCTCATGTGGCTCTTCAGGTGGGAGCCCTGACTGAAACTCCTCATGCATCGTTCACAGCTGTATGGCTTCTCTCCGGAGTGGGTCCTCATGTGGCTCTTCAGATTGCAGCTCTGACTGAAAGTCTTCAAGCATTGGTCACAGCTGTAGGGCTTCTCACCAGTGTGGGTACGCTTACAGATGGTCTTCTTGGTATTGTCGGGAAAACCCTTGTCAAACAAGACACCGGGCCGGCATTTGCGGCCGCCCCGATGCCCAGTCAGCTCCTTAATTTGGACCAGGCTCTTGGCCACGCTTCGGTCCGCAGACGGCGCGCTCAGAGCCTCCGGTTCGGATGTGGTGAAGAGTGTGTCATGGCCGTCTGCCAGCGGGCCCTCCCCTTTTCCGTGGACGCTCAGGATCCGCAGCTCCCCGGTGCGACTTGACATATGATAGGAGCCAGGGGCGTCCACATGCAGACTATTCGAGGTGGCGCTGCGCTGTGTGCTGAAGTCTCCAAAGTCATCACAGTCTTCTGCAGAAAGAAAACAATGACAGACAGAAAGTAATTATATTAATTCATTATTTGCACAAAGGGATACAGTATGTACTTTGCACACACTTGTGTATTGGAAGAATTTGATTTTGACATTCTATCCGTCCAACTTATTTTTGTTGCTTATGCCTCTTTCCTTGTCCCCCTTGGGGTGGTCAAGGGACAAATGCTCCAGCTTCAAAGGCACCCCTTGTTTCCCCCTTTTAAGAATATGGGGAGGTCATAAAGACACAACCCCAGTTATCTGTTGTTTCCTTTCACCTGTTTTAACAATACTGTAGTTATATTGGGAATCCGAGCTGATCTCAGCATTCCTGACACCGGTCTGCCATTAAGATGTAAATCATTCTAGCATTAACTGTATGAGTATTCTTTGTGTTTTAGCAGGGCTCTAGTTATTAGGGGTGTAACGGTACATGTATTTGTACCGAACCGTCACAGTACAGGCACTTCGATGCGGTTACAGAGGTGTACTGTGGTTCGTAAATGTGGCGTACATAGCGTTAATATGGCGACTGTAAAGGCTTGTTTTGCGATGCAGAATTTAAAACTTGAAGTCGGAGTTCCAACTAGGCCGTTTAGCCAAAGTATACTACTCCAACTCTGTAATCCGCTCAGCAAGGCCGGATTAACCATTAGGGCAATTGGGCACTTGCCCAGGGCCCTGACATCAAAGGGGCCCTTGACAACGTTGTTGACAAATATCACGTTATAACGCAGTCCTTACTTTCCTTGATGTGAGCACTTTATTGCAACTCGAAAAGTGATTAGAATGTGTACTTTTCAATGAGCCTGTCCTGACGTGCCGCGAGCGACGTCGCGCCGTCCAGCGATGTCGCTCAACCCTGAATTTATCGCTCGCGTTGTCTCTATCTGGACGACATTTCGCGGCGGTGTCCCGCCCCTAAACACTTCTTATTGGTTGATAAGTACACACTGCTTCCTGTTGAATGTGTCTACATCCCTCGACGATTTGATTGGTTTGGATTCTTAACCAATAAAATACACTCGCGACAAAATCGTCACGCTGCATCTCAGGACACCCCTCGCGCGAGTTTTTCGTCGCCGTTTCAGTTTGCATATTTGAAGTTCTAGAAGGAAGGCCACTGAGTAATCTTCTTATGGAGAACATAATTAACTGTATGTGTTGATGTGAGAAGTTTTAAAAGCTAAGATAGGTCATTAGGCCTAATCATTTAATTGTTTGTTTCTTCATGAGTTCAGTGTTGAAAAATGGACAGTTGTGAGGCATTACTTGTTTGAGTTAGTAATATGTTTTAATGTAAGTAAATAATTAGGCTAATATGTGTATATGAATTGATATGATATATATGTGTATATGAATTGATATAATGTATATGTATATGAATTGATATAATATATATATATATGTATATGAATTGATATAATATGTGTGTATGAATTCTAGTGTGTTAATTGTTACTGCTGGAATTGGTTATTGGTTGGAATGGTTACTGGAATTAATAAGTGTGTGTTAATGAGGGAAGTTTTAAAAGTAAAGATAGGTCATTAGGCCTCATAATTGTTTGTGTAGTCATGAGTTCAGTCTTTAAGGGAGGCCAGTTGTAAAGTCCATTTGTTTAAATAAAATAATAAGGATATATAGTAGTGAAGTAATCAACATCAAATGTTGAATTGTGATACAATAAACATGATCTTGACTTTGAAATTACATGCAACAGTGTAGCCAATGGTTTATTTTTACTAAAAACACACTAATTGCCTGCTTCATGGCTGGTGATAATTTCACATTTTTGCATTTTTAAAATGTTCTATGGTTTTAAGTTAAGGCCTACCTAGCTGTTTGCTGTCAAGACAATTGAAACATTCATTAAGTACTCATCAAGCCACCAAGTTCTGATGATAGGGACTTTACGATTGTTTGGCGGCGGCGGGGGGGGGGGGGGGGGGCCTTGAGCCTTGTTGCCCAGGGCACAGAAAATTGTTAATCCGGCCCTGCCGCTCAGCAGCTCTCCGTCGGGATATCGGACACGCAATGCAATTCGCCGCCCGATATATCTTATATGTTGACTACAAACCATGTAAGCAGTGTTGTAAATAAACTTCCAAAGCTTTTCAAATCTTATTTGGTTTTATTGGTCCTTAAGGTGCAAAGTAGGGGTGTGAACGGTTACAAAAAAATTACACACGGTTAACCGTTTTCTTTATTAATTAATGATTTTTGACTCATTAATGACTCACACTTGGTGACAGCATCTGGCAGCGCGCCAATTCTCGGTGACAGCGTCTTATAAAGTTCTATATAATAGTATAATATAATTGTATATATAATATTATTAATATTATTAATTTCCGGATGGCCGTAGCGCGAGGAACTCTCGTAGGGATTGGGCTTCGCGGGATTTGTTTACCTATGGTTAGCGGTCTTGCACGTTCCACACAAGACCGGAAAAAAATAATACAAAATAACTCTGTGTTGGCCTCAACACCGGTAATACCGCATAGCGCGGTAACCCTAAATGGTACTAATAATTGGCATAATAATTTCTTTCTGTGTTTCGTTTTTCGGCCTTGGTTTCCTCATTTACGGTTTTCGGTTTCGGCCAAGAATTTTCATTTTGGTGCATCCTGCTAAAATCCTATGCTATTCTAGGAAAAAGAACCTAATTTCCTGAGGGTTTTCTGAGAAAATAGTAAGAATTGTCAACGTCTACATAAACCTTAATATCTAAGCCTCTGGAGCACCTAGAAACATGAAATAAGAAGCATTGTAAAGGTAAGAACGACAGGTTTTATTAAAACATGCTCCCTGAGCACAACCATAACAGCAACATTTTAAAAACATTCTCAAAACAAGATTAAGGAGAAAAAACAGTAAATCAATGATATAAAATACAACAAATAACATTATACCAAAGCCTTATTATCTAGGAGCACCTAGAAACATGAAATAAGCCTTGTAAAGGTCAGAACTACAGTTCCAGCCCATGGGAAAGTCCTGCAGCTGGTTGCACCAGCAGAACGTAAGGTCCCGCTTAGGCTACGTTGAACGTAAATCGCCCAAACGTTCGACTTTACACTCTACTAAAAAAATAGCAGTTGCACCAAGCAGATAGGTTCAACGTAACACTAAGTTATAACTTATATTTTACACCTCCCCTCTAGCTGGTGTAAGTTCCATTCTAACAATAAAGACCGTTAAATACGTTAAGAGTTCAACACAAAAGATATTCGTTTTGAGCAATGGGAAGAGGAGCTTCAACGCGGTTTGCGCCGGGAACGGATTTTCCGTGACCGTATCGATCCATTTCTTCAGTATGATGATGTTGATTTATATGCACGATTTCGGTTTTGCCGGGCGGAATTACTGAGCATAACCGGCCTTCTTGGCAATGACCTCCAGCACAACACAAACCGAAATCCGGCTCCAAGTCCAGCAAGTGTGTTTGGCTCTGAGATATTTTGCCACTGGGTCTTTTCAAAACCTAGTTGGTGACTCGGTCCAAATAAAAACAACTTGAGCCCACGTACAAACCAACATTTCTAGAGCTATTCCATACAATGCATAGCCAGGTAGAGGCTAACTCAGACAAAAACTCACGACACACAACGAATAGCATACAAAGCATATTTATTTATTATAAAATCTGCCATCAAATAGCTTAACCTCATGCCTATACCGTCCAAGTAAATTTTAGAGAATAAATTACCAAAACTGTTTTGTTTGCCTTCTCATTTGGGTGCTACTGCTAAGGCGTCTTCACTTGGATAAGGTGGAAACTTGCCAGTGCTTCCTGTTTACATTGTTGGCTGTCAAAGATTGTCTTAAAATTATCTAAACGTCATTAAAAGCGACACTGGTACAATTTACACACTACTAGTAACGTTACAACTTAAGTTATGGCGGTGCAACCAAAATTTAGAACACCTTTAGTTTGAAACTAGCTACGTCGAGCGTACGGTTAAGGCGGACTTTACACCTGAACTTATGATCGGCTTTACGTTCTGCTGGTGCAACAGACTGCCGAGGAGGAACTGGTGGAACTGGTCTCGCGACCAACATGGTACATGAAGCACTCGCGGTGCAGAGGGACATTGCACTGCTTGCACCCCATCATTGTAGACCCTGGACGCACGTTGGTGCCACTTTGCTTTAGAGAGCACTCCCTGCATGTCTTCCTCTTGGTATTGATCTGGGCCAGATCATGGTCAGCAAAAGCTCCTGTTGGGGTGGTGGGAAGCACACAGGGTGCACTTCTTGCTGTGACAGGGACGATCAGCTCCTGGGACAGATCCTCCAGCCAGTCCTTGTAGCCGCTCTTCCTGTATTTCCACCCAGGTCCACCGACAGACCTGGCAGCAACAAAGGCATTGTAGCCCGCAACACTAATAAGGTAAAAGAACAGCCTCCTCCACCACTTCGTAGACCGGTGGCGTATCTGGTAGTAGGCCACCATCTGGTCCAGCAAATCAACCCCCTTCATGTGTTGCTGATAATCAGCAAGACACGCTGGCACCCGAACATCAGCCTGGCGTTGCCCACTGGTTCTCCTCTTCACTGACCCATTAGCTGTCGGGTCATGGAAGTTGGACAGGACCATGACCGTTTTGGTGTCCTGCCAGACGCAGAAGGTGAGGTCATCCTGCTGTGCCACATTGAATTGGTGTTTGTTTAGACCAGCCTTTTTAGTCAGTTCCTTACTTTTTAGGGAGGTCCTTCCTCCCGGCACGCACCGTGCCGCACGCTTGCACACCCCTGACCTGCAGATCCAGCAACAACTTCACGCTGGTGTAAAAGTTGTCCATGTATACGCACAAGTTTGACCCAAAATACGGTTTAGCCAGGTCTGACACAATCCGGTAAGCCAGGCCTGTCTCGGTCTTGCCTGCAATGGCCCCTGTGTAAACTTGAAAATTGTTTACGTAGCCTGTATTGCTCTCTGCCATGATCCACACCTTCATCCCCCACTTCACCGGCTTCATGGGGAGGTAATGCTGGAAGGCAAGGCGTCCCTTGTATTTCACCATGGACTCATTCACGCTCACAAACCCATTGACCTCATAGAGGGCCTGGAACTGATGCAAGAGGAGGTCCATGAACCGCCGGATCTTCCACAGCTTATCGGATTTATCCAAGGCAGGGTCCAAGTTATCTTCCAGATGGAGATATCTGAAAATGCATGTGATGTTTATTTGTACTATGTTATTTATTCATAATTGTATTACTATTTATTATGCTATTTATTCATTATTCCATTATTGTATTTATAACTAACATTATTGTATTTATTCATTATCAACCATCGTCACCATTAGTAATTGCTATAGCACCACTATCATTACTGGCCATTCCGTTTTCTAAGAGAAGAGAATGGAACTCGAAAGAGAGCACAAGAAAACAAAACATAAATAATTACCTCCAGATCATGTCGAAACGGTCCCTTGACATTGCCCTGGGGACGTTTGTTTGGTAGAGCCACTTAGTCTGCCTCCAGTAATCGCGGCGTGCTGGTAGCTTTAAAATTCCAAAGCAAAGACACTGCCCGAGGAATGTTTTCATTTCTGTTTTCGAGACCGGGGTCCACTTTGAGGTCGTGGGGATCTGAGCTCGTACCTGTTCCGCGTAGCGATTCGTTTCGGTCAATAACGTGTCCCATAGCTGATCGGTAAAGATCCTGGAAAACACATCGAGTGGGCTAGCATCCAAGGGAATCGGTTGTTTCACCCCCGGTGTGCGAGAGAATGTCTTTGTAGTCCGAGGCTGGTAATTACTAGTTCTCCAGTCCACCTGGAATCTCCGAAAGTCATCATCCTCCTCCTCTCCTTCGGTGTCCAAAAATTCCCCCTCCTGTGCCTGATCCAGTGGATCAACCGGCACAAAATCATTCTCGTCCTCCCTCTCAGACTCAAATCCCTTGAATTCTACGTCAATATCACTGCCATCACTATCAAAATCCTCCATGTTCATTGCTTCTTCTCGGTCGCCAGCTAGCCGTATCGCTAAAAACAAAACCAGAAAAGCACGTGTAAATCTGATTGATTGACGTAATTTTCAGCCAACCACAGTGCATTTTGGTGGTCACCAGATCTTTACCAAAGCCTTAAGACCCACCTCATGTTTATTTTAACCAACCAAAGTGATTTATTTGCTGCATTCGTCATGAAAACAATAACGTGTACCAAATGCTGCGGCAGAAGAGCTAATGTTGCGCTACGCAGCTCCCGGTAGGAGGGGCAATGTTGCGTGACGCAGCATCCGGCGCGAATGGGTTAAAAACCGAGGTATACGTACCAAACCGTGACTTTTCTGTACCGTTACACCCCTATGATGCGCTTTCAAAAGAGGACCAGACCTTTTAGCCCAGGTAGAAGCTAGTACATTGTCAGGTAATCCAGGTCGTTTGCCTGCATGGATGTAATGTGTATTACTAACCTACAGGGGGGATGCATCCACCAATATCCTCTTCCTCCTTGATTAAAATGGTGTCTGGGGTCCGCTGCTTTCCACATGAAGAAGGAAACACACACAAGAAATATTCTTTCATTAGCATAGAAAAGTTGTCAATGCCCCCTTACGACCCATTGAATCATAAAGGTGTATGCTTTCTATGGGTGTGTGCTGGAGTTGTAACAGAGAAAGCCTTTTGGATTTTAAACGAGAAGATGATTTCCAACCTGTCCGGTCAGTTCCTCGCGGTGGACCAGCTGCTCCAGGCTCTTGGCCACGCTGTGGTCTGCGGACAGCGAGTTAGGAGGCTCCAGTTTGGACGTGAAGGGGGTGTCATGGCCGTCCAGTGGGCCCACCCCTTCCCCGTGGACCCTCAGGATCCTCAGATCCTCGCTGTGACTGGACATGTGGGAGGAGCCAGGGGTGTCCACATGCAGACTACCCGAGGTAGCGTTGCACTGTTTGCTGCGGTCTCCAAAGTCATCGAAGTCTTCTGCAGAGGGAAAAAAAAATGAGTAAGTAATTCTGTAACTCTATTATTTGCACAAAGGGAAACAGGATGTACTTTGTACACACTTGTCTATTGGAAGAATTATATTTTGATCTTTATCCTTACAACTTATTTTAGTTTATTATTTCTTTTCCTTGTCCCTCTTGGGGAGGTCAAGGGAAAAATGCTCCAGCTGAGAAGGCACCGCTATGCCTCCTCCTTTTTAAGGAGGTGGGGAGAGGTCATAAAGACACAACCCTGGTTATCAGTTTTTTCCTATCACCTGTAATACTGCAGTTATATCCGAGCTGATGTCAGCATTCCTGACACCTCTTAGCCATGAAGAAGATGAAACCATTCTACTATTAAATGTATAAGTAGTAGGGATGGGCACGAGTAGTAAATTCCAAACTCGAGTGATCGAATGAATTCCTCGAGGATCAATCGACTACTCGTTTAATCAAATCTATTTTTAGAATGCAACGCATCTGCAGCAGGAATACGCCTAGTGATGAACGGAATATTACCTACCAAACATGTAATGCTTATTCCCAATCAAAACATAAATATTAGGGATGGGCATGAGGAATCGATTACCCAAGTACTCCTCGTTACAAATGAACGCGGTTGGTGGACAGGCAAACTCGAGTTTGCATATAGACACAGACAAGTTTTCTGAAGCAAATGTATCAATTTTCTGTGTGGCGCGTGCCGTGGGCACAAAGCAAATGAAATGTATCAAATTTCTGTGTTGCGCGTGCCGTGCGGTGTGCGCAACGGCAGAATTAAAAAAGATGGCGGTTAAAGCAAAGCGCAGCGAAGTATTGAAATACTTTATAGAAATATGAAGATCATAAGGTGAAATGTAGAATATGCCAAGCGAAATTGAGCTACCAGAGTACTACAAGTGCTATGCGGCAACATATGCTCCTGAAACACAACGGTGAGTTTGGGAAAGCAGACCTGCAGCAAGTGTGTCGGCTATTTTCACCGCCGTAAATCGCAGCTGTAATCCCGGCCGTGTAGAGAAGATCGCAACGCTGAGTATTTTTTTAGTTAATTTGCTGCCGTTTTATTTGCAGCTTTAGCTTTTTTATTTGCAATGGTTAGGCTACTTGTTTCGTTTTCTTTTTTTTAAACCATGACAGGCCTTTGTTGGACGTGATTTAAATTGTGAGACGCATATTTATTAGGGATGGGCACGAGTAGTAAATTCCAAACTCGAGTGATCGAATGAATTCCTCGAGGATCAATCGACTACTCGTTTAATCAAATCTATTTTTAGAATGCAACGCATCTGCAGCAGGAATACGCCTAGTGATGAACGGAATATTACCAACCAAACATGTAATGCTTATTCCCAATCAAAACATAAATATGCGTCTCACAATTTAAATCACGTCCAACAAAGGCCTGTCATGGTTTAAAAAAAAGAAAACGAAACAAGTAGCCTAACCATTGCAAATAAAAAAGCTAAAGCTGCAAATAAAACGGCAGCAAATTAACTAAAAAAATATCTCAGCGTTGCGATCTTTCTCTACACGGCCGGGATTACAGCTGCGACTTACGGCGGTTGAAAATAGCCGACACACTTGCTTGCAGGTCTGCTTTCCCAAACTCACCGTTGTGTTTTCAGGAGCATATGTTGCCGCATAGCACTTGTAGTACTCTGGTAGCTCAATTTCGCTTGGCATTATTCTACATTTCACCTTATGATCTTCATATTTCTATAAAGTATTTCAATACTTCGCTGCGCTTTGCTTTAACCGCCATCTTTTTTAATTCTGCCGTTGCGCACACCGCACGGCACGCGCAACACAGAAATTTGATACATTTCATTTGCTTTGTGCCCACGGCACGCGCCACACAGAAAATTGATACATTTGCTTCAGAAAACTTGTCTGTGTCTATATGCAAACTCGAGTTTGCCTGTCCACCAACCGCGTTCATTTGTAACGAGGAGTACTTGGGTAATCGATTCCTCATGCCCATCCCTAATAAGTAGTCCTTGTGTTTTAGCAGGCTCTGGTCATGATGCGCTTTCAAAAGAGGACCAGGCTTTTTAGCACAGGTAGAATCTATTACATTGTCATCCAGGTTGTCTGCTTGCATGGATGTAATGTATATTACTAACCTTCAGCGGGCATTTCAATATCCTCCGCCTTGATTAAAATGGTGTCTGGGGTCCGCTGCTTTCCACATGAAAAAGAATACAATACTATTCTTTCATATGCACAGAATAGTTGTCAATGGCCACTAACGACACCATTGAATCATAAAGGTGTGTGCTTTCTATGGGTGTGTGATGGGAGTTGTAGTAGAGGAAGCCTCTCTTTTGGATAGTGAATGAGAAGATGATTTCCAACCTGCAGAGTCAGCTGCTCGGCTCGCTCCAGGCTCTTGGCTACGCTGTGGTCCGCAGAGAGCGAGCTTAGGGCCCCCAGTTCGGACGCGGTGAAGTGGGTGTCATTTCCCTCCAGCGAAAATGGGCCCTCCCCCTTTCCGTGGACGCTCAGGATCCTCAGCTCCTCGCTGTGACTGGACATGTGGGAGGAGCCAGGGGCGTCCACATGCAGACTATCTGAGGGGGCACCGCGGTCTTCAAGGTCATCGCAGTTTTCTGCAGAGGAAAAAAATGACATAATGTGTTCCAATACGTTATTTGCACAAAAGGAGAATGTGTATTTGTAAACGTGAAATAAACGGATATAAATGTTATGTGTATGTACAACAGGTTTAAATGTGTACTGAATACACAGATTCAGAGTTTTAGAGAGGGATGTCTCCTCCAGCCGACCCCCCCCCCGACTCAAAGCTCAAGCGGGTGACCAGGTTGAGGTCACGGAACGAACACCAGCGCAATATAATATGAGCACAACATGCCATGCGAGACAGCAATTATGTTTGGAAAATAACAAGCGACAATGTTTCATTCCCTGTAAGCTGATCAGCTAACATTTATATGTTTTGAATGAATTCATGTTTGAGAATGATTTAACAGCACATGTGGCAACTGTCTTGAAGCCCTCCTGGGCAACCGCCTTGTGTCCATCAAGGTTATGCCCTGATGACGATGTTGAAGAATACATAACATCCAAGACCATGTAAAAGGGCCAGAAATGTATCGTCAAAATATATCAGCTATGCATTGTGAGGTAGATAGATTCTCCGATATAAAGCATTAGTCGTTTTGATTTTGAATCATGATTATAAATCAATAAATCATAACTTTTTCCAAATACTATAAATGTAACAACTGATAGGGCCCCCTGAACACTTGGCCCTTCCTGTTTTCCACCTATCACAGCCGGGACTCAACTCACCATTTCTCAGTGATTTAGTCCTTGGTTTGCAGATGTTGGCTCGATCCAGGGTGAAACGAGTTGAAGAACGCGATGCATTTGATCTTGTTTGACGCCGCAAAGAAAACAGCTCACTCCTCATCACCTTCATCTTCGTCCTCAGCGCTTCGTTTTCTTTCAGCTCCGAGTTATTTGTAGACGAAGGTGTAGCCGAGCCTTCCGAACAGTTGGCTAATTTCAGATACGGCAGCTTTCGCGATGACGTTTCATTTATGGACGAAAGCTGTGTTCTTCCAAAGTTGAGCCGCACGGTGTGACATGTTTAGGAACTATCTTTTACTCTGTTGTGGATAAAAAAAAACCACAATCTAATATTCTTACATAATACGAGAGGTCGAGAAGGACTTTGGTTTGAAAGATTAAAGGCTGTTTTTTTACTACTGCGTAAAGTGCTGTAAAGTGAAATGGAGACCCTCTCCGTAGCTTGCTCATCCATCCTCGGACATCATTGTTGTGTTCACTGTGAGCCGGAAGCACATCAATCAAAAGCCTTACCGATCATTGGCGTCTGTAGGGATTAAGCCAGTCTTGCGTAGCGATCCCCACTGATCGGGCGGCGAATTGCAATTGTGTATCCGACATCCCTACGGAAACAAGTACCCCTGACTGCAGCCCGCAGACGGAGCCCACATTGAGGGGCGGGCACTCAGTCCACATTGAGGGGCGGGCCACACTTGGAACTGATGACACGCCAGCAGTGGCGGTTCTGTCGAAATAACAGCATCAGACTTCAGTAAGTTATCAACGATAAGGTTAATCATTTTGCTGCCTTTCAACCTAACCAATCCTGGACATCAAATTAGAAAGCCTTGACCTGATTTTATCCTGTAATGCTGTTCATTTATTGAGTTCAAGCCAAGGCATAGATATGCTGATCATACTCATTAGACGCTAGCTGGCTAACGACTAGTGATATTGATGTGACTGTTAGTGCTAAAATGTTATCTTACCTTGGAGGCCTCACAAGCATCCGACGAGCCTTTTTCGCCGGTGGAATAACATACAGTTGAAGGAAAAAGTATGTGAACCCTTTGGGATTACTTGGATTTCTGCATAAATTGGGCATAAAAGGTCTTCTGATCTTCATCTAAGTCACAACAATAGACAAACACAGTCTGCTTAATCTAATACTGCACAAAAAATGACATGTTTTCATTTTTTTATTGAACACAACATGTAAACATTCACAGTGCAGGGTGGAAAAAGTATGTGAACCCCTAGGCTTAATGACTTCTCCAAGAGGTAATGGGCTCTATGCACAACTCCACTACTTCCTGGATTTAGTGCAGCTCCTTCATTTCCTGTCTTACATTACTGGGACAAACTGATTAATCCAGGGTGTGTCTGAGTAGTCCCAATTGGTCAGACACACCTGGATTAATCAGTTTATCCAATAATGTAAGAGATTAATAATGTAGGAGACTCAACTATCAAGGAATATAACCGGTAAGAAGATCAAACATGCATTCTTCCCATATGGAATGGTTAGTGATATCAACCATTAAACTAGCCAAAATCATATTGGAAAACCCCAAAATCTCACAGATTATTTGTGCATGCAGGATTATAATGATATTCAAAGAGAACAGTCAGAACTTCTGAAGAGGGATTACACTGATCTATTGGATACACTGGACAAAATACACATCAAGTCTTCCATCAGTGGACCCATACCAACAGTTTGACAGGGAATAAACAGATTCAGTCGTTCTACTTGCACTGAAATACCATGGCTTTCCAGAGTCTGCTAATTGAAAGAGGAAGGGACTTTATTGACAATTTCAACTTATTCTGGGGGCGCAAAATATCTTTTCTCAGAGCCAGATGGCCTACACCCAAAACAGGTTAGGCTCAAAGACTGTTGAGGGGACAATCTTCTCTTCTCGCTCCTTACGCACAGGGCCACAATCTTGCCATGGTCTGACGCAACAGGCCACATATCAGAGCACAGGTTTGAGAAGAAGCGAGACTACAGCCTCCCCCACACACACTACTCTGCCACTATCTGACACCACAGATAGCAGACAGCCCACAGACCTTGAAGAGAGACAACAGCCCGCCCGACGCCATCAACACTGTGCCCTCCCCCATCGCTGATGCTGGCTTGGCGAGGAATTGGCCACCCCCCCCTCCTCTGCATTCCCCCATCGATGATGACCTCCAGCCGTCTCATCTCTCCCATAGCCACAACAACAACTCCAGCTCCTACGATGTCTCCCTTTGCGGATTTTTTCCAGCCGAATTTAAGAAACACTGGAAACATGCTGGCATCCAAACTTGCATCTGTGTCAATGATAAGCATCGCCACGTCATGGCCGCAGGCTGCTAAACACTGCTAACACCCAGGAGAGATGGCGCCCCACCCCCGCCGCCCCCGTACTGATTAGTAGTCCTGAGTATTTACTGAGACAAAAAAGGGTTCAGCCGTAGACACAGTATAAAGGAAGTTTCTCATAATCTGCTGAACCCAAGGTTGCCTACGTCAAAGCAGGGCAACTTTCGCATTCATGCTATAACCACTAAGAGAGTAAACAAAGGGAAACTTAGACACACTGCTAACCTCACAAATCTCATATCTATTGCCTCCAAACCAAAAACAACCTTAAAGCCTATCAACAGCACCATCAGGATGGCTCTACTTAATGTGAGGTCTCTTAATAACAAATCATTTTTAGTTAATGATTTTATTAACACTTCCAAACTGGATTTTATGTTTTTAACTGAAACATGGCTGGAACAAAATAACAGTGCAACCGTTCTGATAGAGACAGCTCCTCCTGACTATAACTTTTTTGATGCATGTAGATCTGGAAAAAGAGGTGGAGGGGTTGCTGCTGCTATATTTAAAAATGTATTTTCAGGGGAGAACAGATGTGGTAATTTGGTGATTTTCCATCTGTCGAAATACCTTTAGTGGCTTTTATTGAAATGCTCCCCCAGAGTTCTCTCCTATTAATTATTTACAGGCCCACCCATATTTCTGCATTTTTTTTCGATGAATTCACAGGAATTATTTGTCTAGCATCTCCACAGAATTTGACTGTCTAGCATGGGGCGAGCGGGTCATAATAAGCTAACTAGAATGCAGTGCATGCCCAAGCCCTTCATAAATATATTGAAAATATTAATCTGGCAGTGTTGTTCCAATTATACAATACCTTAGTTTTACACTGTGTTTTGGTGTTAAATCCGTGCCTAATCTGTCCCGTTTCGCTTGCGAAAAGCTGGAAAGCTGACAGCTTGTTTCGCGCGCATGCGCACTGTGACACCGACTAGTAACAGTTGCTAAAGGCCGTGTTTACTGTAGATGAGCGTTTTGAATGGCACAATAAAAGCTGTCAGTGAAGCAGCTCTATCTGCCCAACGCGCATTGCGCAAAAATAGTAGCGCCGTAGCCTAGTTCGCTACCTAGCCTAGTTTCGTTTTAAAAAAACACCCGGCGCAGCAGCCGCTACTGATCTCGAGACGTGTCAGTGAGTTACTGTAATGCTGTGCGGAAACACCAAGGTGTGTCTGTGCATTGAGGTGCAGACGGGGTGAGTTTGGAGCTGACGAGAGATCGATGGCGGCTGACGACCGCTTCGTTACTATTTTTCCTCATTGAAAACTATACAATGGCATTTAGAGATGTGATCTGTTCTCGCATAAATAAATAAGTGAATTACTGTGTACAAACAATTCGGTTGTTTAGTAACCTCAAAAACGTCTCGATCATAGTGATCACATGTACTCTGGACCACACACGTCGATCCACTACAAGCTCTTTTCGACTTAACCATATGTATTATATTTTTTATTAAAAAATATAATGCCCCCCCCACGGGCGCGCATGGTATTGACACTTCAGCATGACCACAGTAAAAAGTCACCGCTCGCCACTGCTGTCTAGTTATAACTGGTGACTTCAATTTTCATACTGATGATTTGAATGACAAGTGTGCAAAAAAACTTTTTACCATTTTGGACACATTTTAACTGTCTCAACATGTGAAAGAGGCTACTCATTGTAAGGGGCACACTCTAGACCTGGTTATCACAAAGGGCCTCAATGTTTCATGAGATCTCGTCTTGTTGACTGATCCTTCCTGTTCTGACCACTTTTGTGTTTTCTTTAACAGATCTTTTATCCGACATACAGACAATACATAACCTGTCAAAACCACTGTCGAAACGGTATATCAATGAAAGATTCTAATGTAAACTTTTTTAAAGAAGGCATCTCCTGCTACCACCTCTAAACACATGTTCTCTAGCTGATGATCTTGTTAAGAACAACTTTAATTTGAAACAATTTTGAAAATCATAGATGTCATTGCACCTTTATAGAAGGTAAAACGATTTCTGGAAAAGCAAAAGCACACCTGGAGAAAAGCTGCTTTCTTGTAACCGGCTAGGGATGGGTAATTGGATCGATTTTTGCGATTCCGATTCCATTTTCGATTCTGCTAAACCGATTCCGGTTCTTTATCCGATTCTCTTATCGATTCTCATTTGGAAAAAGGAGAACAAACAGGTCATTTAAATCAACTTTAGTTCAGTTAGAAAGTTACATATGAACTTGTAACCACACTGTCTTGGGAATATACAGATAATTAATAACAATATAAAATTCTATGTATTTTCGAATTAACAATACTACGGAATACCAAGATACATTATTCGGTGTGGCAAAGTACCAAGTGTATGGCCGGGTGAACATCCAGTAACGCATTTTTTAAGTAGCAGTGACGAATTCAGTCAAATACTCATGGGAACGGTTATTACAGCTGATGACGTATTCACATGGTTTCCTGCGCAAAAAAATGAGCATGTCTGCTTTTCAGGCGGAGATGCGTGAGTCGTTCGGGGACAGTTGCTTGAACGTTGCTGCTTGCTGGGTTTGAGAATCACCTCCGGAGTGGTAGTCCGAAAGACATGTCATCAATGTTTTATACATCGCGGGCATTCGGGGGGGCTGTGCGGCAAATGGTTGCTGCATGGATTGGCTGTATCTTCTCCCGTTGTGTGAAATTGCCACTCTGTTGCATTTGCAGTTACTACTGTTGTCACCCTTTCTCGTGAAATGGGTCCACACTTTCGAGTGTTGTGTAATTCGCTTGGGTGCCATGTTGCGGGCGCACTGCACTGGACGTCGTAGCCACGTGGTTACCTGGAATCACACTTGCTCTAGCAACGTGCGGTGCGGTGACGTCTATTCGCGGCCCGCTCGGAAGTCGATTAACGGGAATCGTTTGCAGAAACTGTCAACGATTCCCAAGATCAACACGTCGGATACCGCGTTCTCAAGGCAAGAACGGTTTTCGGCCTACCTATCCCCCTAGCTAACGCACAGAAAAGGATTGCGGAGGGTCTGAACGCATCTGGCCGTAGAAACAACGTCATAATTCACCATGAATCCTATTTAAAGAGGAGCGCTCCGTGCCTACTACTTTAGACTTAAAAAATGCCGTAGAGAAACATATTCTCTCCTCCGAGAATATCATAAAACCAAACATACCTAACTGCAAAACACCCTATTTGCACACTGTTGACAGACCTGAGCCAACCCTGCCCCACAGAGATTAGCGCGCGCCACCTGATCTCCATTCCACGGCATGAAACTGGCAACTGAGTTCGCAGCTTTTTTATACTTGATAAAATCTGAAGGTATTCAGACTCCGCGCATCATACTCTCCACGTCCAACCACTGTCTCAGACTACGACCCTGTTCAGGCAAAAAGTCGTGGGCACAGTGATGGCCTGCCTTTTGTTTATAGACTCTTTCGCTTCTTGTGGAAACTGTTGCAACACGCACTAACCCATCCACCTGTTGCCTTGATACTATACTCACCATACTCTTTATAATTTTTCGACTGGCCTAAGCAGTTAGGAGACACCTATTGCAGCATAGATAACAACTGACGTTACCAGTCAGGGCATTCCCAAGCTTTTGAAACTTGCGTTATTAACCCCTGTTAACAACAGGGGCCTATGGTGCCACTTTATTGCTACAACTACAGGCCAATATCAAATCTACCCTTGTAGTAAATCACTTGTAGAAGTTGTCCCCAGCAACTAAGATCATCCTTGCCTAGTGCAATCAACTGGGTTGCTGTATGGACCCGTCTGCCACTTCCTTAAGTGATTGTCAGACCCTGTGCACCAGTCACGTTTGAGACGCCGCTTGTTAAAGCTGTAAACGACCATTCGTTCTTAACAGCAAGACTCTGGGGCAACAACCTCATACTATGCCTACTGTGCACCTCAAGGCTGCATTCGACATGATAGACCATTCATTTACTTCTGGAAAGCGTTAGAAACTGAGGTCGGGGGCTTTTCAGGGGCACTGTCTTAAATTGGGGTTCAGTCGCACTTAAGCAGAATAGATCTACTTTTGTCTCTGGCGACCTTATGGGCGACTCAACCAGCCCGTGACCATGTGGCGACGGTCGCCGAGGTTCGCATACTTAGGACCCGTCTTTATCTTAAAGTTCTACATGCGTCCCACTGGGCAAATCCATGCAATAATAACAAATATTGGCCGTGCGGGCATTGCTATGCTGATGACACGCGAAATCAGTGTAATTCAGCTTGATCACCACATGAACTCATCTCGGCTAGACTTGCATAGTGCCAGTGCATGTCTTTGCAGCAGTGAGGAATGGCAATTGCTGCCGAATTTCCGTTAGTAAGATCGGCGCGGGACAAAACCGACGGACCTAATCTGTGTATTTGTCTAAAACCGGAAAGGCTCTTAAAGAACCCAAGACGTTCACGTGCTGCTTCCTTGAAACCTCCAACTCAGAACGCGCAGGAAAATCTGGGGGTGTTCATCATCAGGATTCACCGATTTACAATTGTTGAAAGCTCACATCAACTCAGTTACCAACCGGCCATTATCTATCGCTTAATATGATACAAGACTTAGTCAGGGGCTCTCATGCTCCACGAAGACCTTACACAAAACTCTGTACATCGCCTTTATCACTAGTAAGCTGGTGCATTATGCAAACTGGTCTCCTCACAGGTCTCCAAACAAACTACTGAGGAAGCTTCAGTTGTTAGAATCTGGCTGCGTAGAGTTCTAACGAAAGGACCAGAATTTTCTCATATCGTTACGACCATATTCTGGAGTCGCTTTCATTGGCTTCTGTTTGTTAGGTCCGAGCGAGAATTGATCTTTAAATCTTTTCCTAACCTATAATCCCTAAATGGTTTGGCCCAAACTATTCTTAACTATATGCTTCACTACATCAGCTCTCCTACGACCATAGATCCTCTGTGACATCTGTCTAATTATCCCGGCAGAGTACCAAAACGATGGGAGAGGATTTAGTTCCTATCGCAACAATAGCTGAATCCACAACTCCCAGAGGATTTCAAGATACGGTGTCCCACTCTGCAGCACTTTTAACACAACGACTGCAAGACTTTTTGTTTGCTATAGCTTTTCTGCTAAAATTTAATACACTGCCACTTTCTAAAAGCTTTTTTCTAACTTTGGCCTATTATTTTCTATGTTTAGATACTAAAATGGCCTTTTTTCCCTGGATTTTACCAATTTCTTCCTTGCATATCGTTTTTTCTATTTACCTATCCCCTATTATTTTATTTTTATTTGATATGAAATGTTTTTATATGCTGAGCACTTTCGAATCTGGCCTCTGTTGTCCTTGCCTGCCTAGAACTGGGTTTGCAGTTCCAGAGAAAGGACCAAGACTCTCCTTTTAGCGTACGGGTTGGAGTCCAGAGAAAGAGTCTCGTGGTCTGGGTATGATCCAGCTCTTTGCTATCCCAGGAATAGGCCATTAGGTTTGTGGTTAGGACAGTCCCGACCTTGTGTACGTGGTGTTTAGCAGTCCCTGCGCAATTTCTGGGTTAGAGTCCTTGGACAGATTAGGGTCGGGTTGCGGTCCCAGAGAAGTACCACTGTTCCAATTTCCCGCAACGTGGGCGACGTGCTGTAACCAGCAGAGGCGTGTTGAATCAACTTTGTGAATCCTGCCTTGGTGCTGTTCCTTTGCCTTGCTAGATTACATGGGGGTTTGAGTCGCCAGAGAATGGCAGAAGCTCCTCTAGGCTCGGGTTGGATGGACAGGTCCCAGAGAAAGGAGTTCTAGTATGGGTTAGGGTCCCCGACGGTCTGATGCGGTGGAGTCCGCAGAATAAGGCCGTTAGTTTTGTGTGGTTCGGAGTTCCCTGAGTTGTGTCTGGGTTAGAGCTCCTGGGATTCTGGGTTAGAGTCTAAATAGGGTCCGGGTATGGAGTCCAGGAAAGTACCATGGTCTCCAATAAGGTCGGGCTTGTCAGTCCCAACGTGGCACGGTGGG
>OLKM01004318.1:0-23353 GCA_900291075.1 Melanogrammus aeglefinus | reverse complement strand
ACTTAAACCAATGTCTCAGACCATTTGTTGTCCTAAGAGTGGCGTTTTAATCAGTTTTAAAGCCGAGAAGCTCTTTCGCATAGAAGCCACTGCCTGACACTATGGTGCTAATCACCAAACAGCTCTTAGAAAGTTCCGAAATAGCTCATGATGAACTTCTTTATAAGGTTAGAAACACAAAAAGTCAAGGAAGTAGGACGGTCGTCCATTCCACTTTTCTCTTACTATCAAGAAGCCTGCTTGGTTGATCCTCTGTTTGGACACCATAAATCAGACAAAGGTCTGAGCAGGCTAACAGAGCTCCTCATTCAAGAATCTTGTACTCTTCGGCGCTTGAAGACTGACCCCTTGCATTATCTCGCATTCTTTTTAAAAAATCGATCTGCAGCTCTGCTGTGAGACAGTCAGAGCAACCTGATAAAACAAGATAGCTCTTTGGAAGCCCTCACCAACAGGATCACTTCCTTGGTCACACACTTTACTCTGGCCCTACAGTGCTCATTCATATCGAGAAGAGCTCATAAAAATCCTGAGCTTAAGTCTTAGAGACAGTCTTTACAATAACATTGTCTATACACTAATTCTTTGCAGTAGCTCCTGCAATCTCTTCTACTCTTTCCATAGTGAGCCAAAGGAACCCCTCACTACCTTTGTAGTCCTGTAAATGTTTGCGTAAGGCACTACAGTATCACGCCTTTGCTGAGGCTATCAAGAGAGCTCTCTGAATTGGAGCATGTCTGATCAACCAAAAGCCTATGAAGTGGTAAATCTATCTGAGAAAGAAGGCCCTTTTGCCCTACTGATCTAGCAACATCTATTTCAAGTGTGATAATCTGTAGGCAAGTCTACAGAACTGCTGGAAGCCTGTCCCCCAGATACGGCATGCCATGTATCTGCATGCCCACCTTACATCCGTAAGTCTCTGTAGTTCCCTGGGCTGCTGCTGTGGATACAGCTCTTTCTGGAACTGCCAAGCCCCACTTGAGAACTGAAACGTATGTAGCCAGATACCAAAGTTATAATAGCTTTCCTACACAAAGAGCAAAAAAGTTAACTGCCCTCCAGGCACTTGTTTACGCATCAACAAGAGACAGCAAATTCAACAATGTGCATTACAGTGCCAGCGTAAATGCAAATCTTGCACTGTTTTTTAATACTGCGCAGACACACAGAAAGCTTTCCGCTCATGGACGGAATGCCCGTATACACGGGCCTTGAGCCGCGGACCAAAAGATTTTTGTAGTCCCACAGAGACCAGATGTTTTTCAAAGTGGCAATCTAATTTAATACCTTCTTTTGCTCACGACCGGTGCTGCGTCTAACCTTTGTCAGCTGACTCGAAATGTGTAATAAAGCTTTACGTATGCCCCTGATTGTGCCAGATGCCCGCCGTTGCTACTAGTACCAGAGCGCGCACTTCACTAACAACTACTGAGGACTGAAGAGTTTGTATGCTCATATAAATATCAGCTTCAGTTGAACTTCTACTCAGCTTCAGCTAGTTCTTTATTTTATCACTCATCTAGAACTCTTCTTGCTACGTCTCCTGTATGAGTACCACTAGGGCAAGGGTCACCTTGTATGATGTTGTGTTGTTACGAGCCTACTAATAGGATGTGACGTCTGCTACTCTTGCATATCAACTAACAAGTACAACCCTGACCCTAAGACAGGCAAGAGCACAACATTAACCATACTAGCACCATGCATTCAACTCAGTTGCAACAGCAAACTGCAGTGTAGCCCATAGACTCTATATGTATGTCATCAATATACCATTTATCTTTCTTGGAGTCAAACAATTAAATTATTAAACAACTGAATTGTTCTTCCACATTTACCCACTGTAAAAGTCCAATAACACAGAATAACATATCAAATTCAGTACAAGTATCAACTCTTTTTTTTTTCTTTTTTTTTATTAAAACAGTGCAAATGGTCACAACTTTCTTCTCACTTTTGCATTACTTGAACAGTTCACTCTTTTCATGAGCCTCTCAGGAGGCTCCTAGGTCTGGTAGACCTTCTGAGTGTCACAGTCATTGGGAAGGTAAGGAGCTTACTGTGGTCCACATCGGTGCAGAGCACCCTCCTGGCGTTCAGATCCAGTCCCTCGGCTTGATTCTCAATGTTCCTGAGTCTTTAACAGACTCCTCCTGTTTTCTCCTTAACACCTGTCCATTCTCTGTCTTGACCACAAAAGACCTGGGACCTACTTCACTTGAGGACTGTGGCTTTGTCTGTCCCAGAACTCAGGACCTTCATCCTCACAACATCCCTTTACCTGCAAGAGGTTCCAGTTGCCTTTGCTGTTTTGTCATAGTTCTGTCCTGTACTGAGTCTCATCCCGTATGGGCAGTCACACAGTTCATGCCAGTGTTTTTGTTATCCTTGTGGTCTTGAAATGTGTGACAGTGTGTGTGCGGCAGCTCACCGAATCATGAGTAGCTCAGCAGGAGATGCTGCCACACTCCAGCCAGAGCTGTCAGACCTGTACTTAGCCAAAGCCACGGCTAAGGATCAGCTTATACAGATCGTTTATGCTTCTTACTACAACAGTTCTCTTTACAATCTTTGGACCCCTTATTCAGCTTGTCCATTAGCCTGTGGAATACAGGAGGGCTAGAGCGTGACATTGTTGATAGATCCAATACACTTGTGCCAAAACTCCCTAAACTCACCACAGTCATATTGCGGAACCATTGTCAACCGGACAAGACATTGTGGAATTCCGTGTCTGGCAAAAAATCCTTATCATTGAGTGTGGATGACAGACTTGTTGCTGATGTGCTGGCCACGCTGTGCAACCTTCGGATAGTCTGAATTAGATGAATCTATCACCAGAGTATAGTCCTTGCCATGTAGCACTAGAGCAATATAAATCAGTGCCCTACTTTTTGCCATGGGTGCCACGTGGGACGGCGTGGTCTGCGGATTAGCATCGGCTCTCTTGTTTGTTTGGTAATCAGATGGTTTGAAGATACGGTCTCACTCACATTGCGTGTATATGCATCTCTCTATGTTCTTGTGATGCCGGTGTCACTGTTTTTAAATCTGCTCCGTGGGCTTGTCCATTTCGTCACGAACACAGCGTTCACTGCCTCGTGTGCTTGGTGCAGCGCTGGCTCCGTGAGCAGGCTCTCTGAAAGTCAGTACTTTTTGTCGTGCAAGCTCACTGGCTGAACATATATTTTATAAGCACCGGCAAGTGTGAGGTCTGTCTCCCCAACATTTTTCTCTCGGAGCTTCTTCTCATTCTGTTCCAAAAACTATTTGATCTCTTATCCATAGAGTCTCTGAGTTCGCCGAAATTACAGGACTGAGCTTTAATCTTGAGGTCGGTGAGAAAATTATCAAATGACTCACCCTGGGCGGCTGCTAAGCGCGAGCAGAAAGACGTATCTCTCGTACGTTTTCATTTTTCTTGAACATGCAGTGCTTCGTCAAATTTCTTTAAGACCTCTTCAAGCTTCTCTCCGTCTTCGGGTTGAGCCAACCACAAAGGTGTGTCAAGACATCCAATTGCCTCTGGGCCCGGCGATGGTGGAGCAGCATGGCTATTTTTCTTTCATCTGCTCTGTCGATCCACTCGGACCGCCGCGATGTACGCAGGAACTGCTGCTTGAATGTTATCCCAACTTTGCATCGACGTTCCAGTCAGTTTCAACTGACCTGGCGGTTTTTACTGCATCCATTGTGTTGCTTCTTTTTCTTTAACCCCACTCCTGGTACCATGTAAAGTTCGTATGCTCATATAAATAAGCTTCAAGTTGAACTTCTACTAGCTTCAGCTAGTTGTTTATATTTTATCACTCATGCTAGAACTCTTCTTCTACTTCCTGTAAACACCATACAGTCTCACAGCAGGTCCCTTGAGGTTGTACTGCCACCTATGGGTGACCGTCTGCTACTGCATATCACTACACAGACATTAGTTCTTTTTTCTTTAAATCTTTGGTTTCATCTGCAATTACACTAAAAACTTCACTTTCTTTTAGATCTCTTATTATTTCACTTCATACAATCTCAGCCTATCCCCTTCAGAACTTCGTTCTGGATTTGGTGGCTTGTGTACTTAGAATTGCCACATGCGTTCAACCTTTTCTCTATGACAGGGTCATGCTTTGCTATTTCTTCTAAAATTGTCAAAAAATTACCCTGTTCTGAGAGTCATCAGACTCTCGATGACCTTTCTGCGCTATATTTTGAGTTAATAGGAGCACATCTGCAATTGTTTTAATGTTAGTACATTTTTTCCTCACTTTCTTTTCCGGTCCTCATTTATGACATCTACATGGATGAGTGCTGTCAGTGGGCTTTTTATGCTGATTCCAAGCATACATAGCATTCATGTGATTCTCTGCCTTCGAATGGAGCTTAAACCCAGAATCTTTAAATAGTACCTTTTTTCCAGTTACAAAAGCCTGATTGGGATGTGAAGGCAGATTCAGGTGTTTTTGGGCAGTGAAAAATGCCTACAGGCGAAACAATAAGTCGAATCTTGACTTAGGCCTATAGAATATTCAAGCCATGAATTATCCTTATACCAGGAGCTGTTAAAAGCCCTTTTCCTAGTACCATGCTGAGTTCTGGGAAATGTTTTCAAACACGGCTGTACAGGACCCTCTTCTCTGGATCTTGAAGTGTCTGGAATACACGTTACATAATGTGTACTATGGTAATGCAGGGTTACAGCTGCTAACTAAAATATGTCAATTTAAAATGTAGGCCTACCATTGGGTCCTTTTGGAATAGCGTATCTGGAGCTTGATGCAGTTGGCAGGGGCTCAATGGCATCTCCTGGCAACTCTGGCTCACTGTCTTGCTCAGAGCCAGAGGTCTCTGTGTTATCCTTTGATAAATCTATTACATTAAGACGACACAAAAACCATTAGTGTATAAACACAATAAAAATGCCACAGCCATCAAACAAGAACGAACCACATGAAATCACAACCAAACATTTTGTCAAGTATGGAGCCCAACAAGTGAGGCTTAATCTGACAAAATCATATATTGTAAAAAGCTGAAGCTAAACTTAAATTCTGAACTGGGCATGTGACAGACTGCTTGGTAGATACTCTGACCTGGTGGTGGTAGACTGGCTCCTTGTGAAGTCTGACCACACTGACTGTGACAAGCCTCAGGTAGGGAGCTGCTCTGGGGTCCGGTGGTGATGCAAGGGTTGGGGTCTGTTTGCACCTGAGTTGCCCTGCTTATTCTTCTTTAAAAAGAAGTCTGATATATTTCACTTTCTTTTCATGATTGTTTAATTGACCCTATTCAAAAGCAAGAAGCAGGGTTAGCATCAGGTTACAGACATTTCAGTCCAATCTCAATCTTAATTACAAATCTCTATCATCATAACTGTTCCTCTTAAATATCAACTAACCAGCCTAAGTTACTAGTTTATATCATGGCTAGCCCTACTCTGTCAGTAAGTAGCTATAATTTTCTTACACCTTACAATAGCAAACAGATCTGCAAATTGGTGGTAATTTTTGATTAACGTTAAGAGATTGATAATAACAATTTTATCCTAGACATAAACCATTAAAGTGCGCTCAATAATTCAAAATACCGGAATTGTCCTCGCACTGGACATCTGTACTAGTTACCCCACATTAGCTAAACACATTAAACACTGTAACTTACGACAGGCTAAGTTGGGAACCGATCTCTCTTATCTGATTAACTGTCTGTTATGGAGCCAATTTTCCAATATGCATCTACACAGAGAGTCAACTTTCGTAAAAGTTGTTCAGGAAACCCAAACCCGATGCTAAACCTTAAAACATACTTCAATATGGTGCTTTCGCCAATCGCCGCACTCAGTCTCTCGTTTGACTCGTGAGCTGTGGGAAATATTATTGCTTCCTCGTCGATTTGAAAAAGGGCACCGTAGGTAGCGAATTAAATTTAGGGGGGCACCCCTTTGGCTCCGCCAATGGCTCCAATGTAAACAACATTAAACTTGTCCCACACTTTTGCAGGCTGTCCTGAGAGAAAATGCCGACCTCAAACTCTCGGTGTCTAGCACATCTTTTTATGCGGTATCGTCGCGACTCACAGCATTCACCCATCCTTCTCGCCGTTCTTTTGAATAGTATCTGTCTGCGTCCTGCAAGACGGAGGCGTAACTTGCACTAGGAGGCGTAACATGTACTAGGAGGCGTAACTTGTTCTTTTCTAAATCGCGGTCCACGCAAGATCTTTCTCTTTTCACGGTAAACAAAAAGCGTTGTAAATCACAGTTCACACAAGATCTTCATTGAAGTCAGGTCTTCCGATATTCATGACGGTAAGTAAATTTACCAGTCATTTATTACCGGTCATTTATGTACCCGCGCACCACTGCTACATACAGATCACTTCCGCGATTTAGAAAAGTACTAGACACGCCTCCGACTACAAGTTACGCCTCCGACTACATGTTACGCCTCCTAGTGCAAGTTACGCCTCCTCCGACTGCAAGTTACGCCTCCTAGTACATGTTACGCCTCCTAGTGCAAGTTACGCCTCCTACTACAAGTTACGCCTCCGTCTTGCAGGACGCAGACAGACCCAACTCGTTCTTTTGTCAATTCCTCGTGTTTTTCCCCCTGGTTTGTGACTATTTTGGGAAATCAAAAGAATCCTAAGCCTTGTTGCTTTACACTTTTCATGCCACAACCCACAACAGCGCACAAAACCATGTTGACTTCGGGTTGACTTCCTCTCGTGTTCACTGTATTCACACAGCTTTGTTTACGCTCGAGGGACACCAATATGGCAGATAGCAACTGTCGTCAAGGTGTAGGTCGCGTGGGTGAAAAGCAAGAATAGTGTGTAGATGGACTTTTTGTCTGTTCTTGTCCATGCATATAGCTGTCATTGTGTGGATCAATGTTTGTGCGGGTATTTGTGTCTCTGTGGATTCAAAAAGTAGCATTGAAAAAAACACAATGGTTCCGCTGAATTTCATTCGAGTTTCATTTGTTGGTTTCTGGGTAAAAGCCTAAAGAAGTTGGCAAACAAATAAGACACTCAGTTCACCCTGTCTGATAGTCTATCTGATCACATCTATAAAGCATAGGAAGAGACAGAAAACCATCCCAGACCAAGCTCCTGTTTTTTTCGGGTCCATGGCACTGGTCCGACCTCCCATTAGTTCGACCTCCCATTGGTCCGACCTCCCATTAGTTCGAACTCCCATTAGTTCGAACTCCCATTGTTCCGACAATCGGAGTAATGAGAGTTCGAACTAATGGGAGGTCCTCATTAGTTCGAACTGGACTAATGCATCTGTAATCTAAACAGACAGGTCGCACCGGAGCATGGGCGCTCCGGTGCACGAGCACGCACTGACCAGGTTGAGCACGCCACCAGATGCGCATGTCTCCGGCCCCTCAGCTGTGTGTCTGTGGGTAGCTCGTGTGTGTGTAGCCTGTGTGAATGTGTGCATTAATCCCTCTGTTCAGCATCTCTGTTAAGATGAATAACACAAATCTCCACACAGAGCGCGAGGCCTGGTCACAGAGGTGCGCGCTCTGGCGCATCTGGCACACATCAGTTAACGGCACCGGAGAGGGAATGTCGTCACGTCTCGACGGTCGTGTTTGAGGTGTCGTGCTGTGTGCTGATGTGTGTGTGGTGTATGTGATGTTGGTGTGTGTGTGCGTGTAGTGTGTGTGTGTGTGTGTGTGTTGGGTGGTGCGTTTCCGAGAGAGAGACGCATGCTCGCAATGAAAGCGCTTGTGGATGACAGGTCGAACTAACGGGACCACCCATTGGTTCGACCTCCTATTGGTCCGACTTGTGGTTGATTGTATTGTCAGGAGAGTAACGGGAGGTCGGAGCCAGTGGGTATTTTGTCGGAGTAACGGGAGGTCACAACAATGGGAGGTCGGACCAGTGGGAATTTTGTCGGACGTAATGGGAGGTCGAACCAATGGGAGGTCGGACCAATGGGCATTTTGTCGGACTAATGGGAGGTCGGACCAATGGGTGGTCGGACCAATGGGCATTTTGTCGGACTAATGGGAGGTCGGACCAATGGGTGGTCGGACCAATGGGCAGTTCCCGTTTTTTTCCCTGTTTTTTTCTTTGATGGCCATTAAACCATTCTTAACCAATCAGCTTCTGATGAGAGACAATAAATACAAACATTTATTGAACATGAGTCAATTTCAATATACAGTGAGTGTCATGACAGTATATAAGGCAAAATAAATAATTTTTGATTAGACTTTGAGGTATTATTGTCATTAGTGGATGTATGAGTAGTATGAGTACTAATTAGCCTGGGTAGCCCCGCCCATTCTTCCGGCGAATTGAGTTCGCCCTGCACAAAGGTCTGGAGAAGAGCAACACATTTCTTTCTGCCTCCTATACGTTTTTACGGGAGCCAATCACCAAGCTGGCTTATCCCCTTGGCACGCTATTGGCTGGTTTAACACAATGACGACAGGGAAGTGACAGCAAGCAGCCAATCGCGTACAGAGTCAGTTGAAACAGGCCCGTCAATCACGTCTCTTGTGCTGAAGAAAATGACGGCAGCTTCCCCAGACCAACGTGCAAATCTACGATTGGCTTGGTCTGGTAATAGCCAGGCTAAGTATTAATAGTATACTGTATTAGTATAGTATTAAAAGGGCCCCTATTTAACCACCAGATTTGAGTGTGTTTAGCCATTACAAGCCGTTTCAAAATCAGACCTGCCCTGTGACTTAAGTGAGTGACTTGAGTGTGCAAACTGTATTTTGGATAGATCAGTCTACCAGTCTTCTCAGTGGACTGTAGCAAATGGTAGGCTTATCTGTCCATCATACCTCAAGGCGGCCCCTCCCACTTGGGTTGTCACTAATGTGTAACTGCAACGGCGAAAGCTTAGTTTATTGAAGAAAATGTTACGCAAAAGTTTGAAGTCCTTCTTGGACGTCCTACATTGTTGCTCTTTTATTGTGTCGCGTTTTTCTTTTTCCTTGGATTTAATAGCAGGCTACACTGTGTTGGGTTGCTATGACGTCACAGTGTGTACGAAGCTGCTACGGCTATCGCCATCCGGCTTAAACCCCGACCTACTATAAGGGTTCTGTTGGCAGTGAGCCGTAACTGAGCTGGGCTTTACCGTGCCTTTACTACTGGGCTGAGGCGTGCTGGGTCCGAAGCGTACCCGCTGGTGGAAAAGCGCCATATGGCTTTGTTTACACTGCAAGCCTTAATGCTCAATTCAGATTAATTACTCAGATCAGATTATTTAGTTTGGCTGTTCAAATTATAAAGTGGCAAAAACATAGATGTCACATGCAGCTCACAGGTAAATAAACATCGAGACCACTGAAGGCAGCATTTACACACTATTTGTACAGGTAACATGTAGGACTACTGTAGCGTTTACACGGTTAGGACTTTTTCACACTGGTGGATGTTCTTTTTATCAACTGATCATTTCATCATCAACTACCTCAACTTTAATTTCTAAAGTGGTTCAATTCGATCAAATAAATTTGTCCTTTTGATGACGCAAATGGCTTTCTGGTCCAACAATTGGTCCGAGTTCGACTCTGAGACGGCAGAGCTTCAATGTTGCCTCAAAGTTTCTAAAGACAAACCACTTCCATAGTATTAGATAGCAAACAAATAAGGTGTTTTAAACATTGTGCAAAGTTCTGATGAAATTGCATGGCAGGACCAGCGCTATTCACGAGAAAACACTCGGGCGCTATTGTGGGTGACGGACCCCATAGTAAGAAGAAGAATATCATTATTAATCGTATCCCACATGACTCCATTTAACTACCATTTCCACTGTCTCTCCAATGTGAACCTCCATCTGCCTTTTCTCAAGTTTGTATCCACTGGGTGGCTCAGAATTAGGAGGAATATTGATCTAGAGTGACGTCATTGAAACCAAAGCCATTGCTGTACAAACTGGTCTCATAAAGAAATCCTGACCTCTATTTGAAAGATGCAGTGATGCAACACCGACAGGACACAACCAAGGCCTCATGCTGTGTGGCGCTCATAGGATCTTTATCTTTCTCCCTGCGTCCCTCCCAACAAATAAAATTATAAAATGCTTTTTAAACTTTCAACACAATTAATCAAGTACAGTATCTTTGATGGTGATCAAAGATTCTGAAAACATTTGGGCCACATCCAAAAAAATATGGGCCACTGTATTCTGTAGCTTTAATTGTCGGCTTTAATCAAAAACAAAAATCTTTGTGTTTGTGTGCCTGCATTTGTGACTGCCGGTGTATGTGGGCATTTGTGTGTGTCTGGCTGTGTGTGATTGTTTGTCTCATACCCTCAGCCTCTGTCCTTAAGTAGCATTGAACATTGGACTATGTGCAGAAACCACAAATGTTTCCTCTGGCTGTTGTTGGTGATAGTTTCATTTTGGGGTTTCTGGGTAAACGCCTGTAGAAGCAGGAACAAAAACAACACACTCTGTACTTCCTGTCTGATAGTCTATCTAATCACATATTCAAAGGAGACAGACAACCATCCCAGACCAAGCTCCTGGTTTTCTGCCTACTTTCTGCCTCTGTTGGAGTTTGTGAGAGTTATGAACTTAAGTTCAACTTAAGGATATAGCTTACATTTAGCTGACAAAAAGAAAACAGGAAAACCCTGCTAGCATCCTGTAGCTAAAAACCACAAACCATTGGTGGTCGTAGCACTTGCTGCAGTCCGTAGAACCATGTCATGTTGTCACGTATCAGCATACACTGTGCTCTTGGGCTCAGAGTTTGCACGACACACTTACTTGAGCTAAGGGTGTGCAGCCAATAGAAATCCACGGCTTTGTAAAATGACACTTAAATGTTCCCCATCTCTTCGTGTGACCCAAACAGAACGGTTTCCAAAAGACGAAAAATGATTTTGGGGTTTATCCTTTTATGAACATAAAGACAGGCATCTCTTGGTTCATATACTATGCTCATCATAAACAACTAAAGATACATCAATAAAACGGTTTCATGCAAAGCATTAGGTGCAGGAGGTCCTTGAGGATGCAGCTTACACACCAATATGTCTTATCAAAGGCTCTCATCACATACACATACACCCAGAAATGGAAGAGGTTAACTCTAAACCGCCTACACACGCGACCCTGAGCCGTCTGTGTTAGAGCCACATCTCTATGTCGAATGTCTGTGGCGGTCGACACAGAGTTGATGTCAGCAGGCCTCTACATCCGTCGTCGTCATGAGGCAAAGAGACAGATATTTTGGAAAAATTACGTGTTTTGGGGATATTTACGGTTCCACCACTGTCCTACATGTAAGACAAGGAGTAGCCCTGAAGGTGCAAACAACGCCTGCGTCATCGTCTGAGCTTCGTCGTAATTTGCTAATAACACATTATAAGAAAAGACAGTTTCAGAGCCAGGTCACGGTTTTTTTTCCAGGTCAAGGTTTCTCCAGGTCAAGACCAATATTTTAAATATAGCTATACAGTAAACAATGAACAACAAACAATATCTACCAATGACTAAACCTAGTAAAAACAGTTTTCTGATTGATACTATTGACAAACAATATGCAAACAGTATATGGTGATGAAATCCTATGAGGAAGTAAAGATATTACAGACAAAATATTTAAACTTTTGTTCAATCGTTTAGTGTTTGGGTAAATATGTTTTCATGAACATGTGTTTGCCAATATGAGATTTCTTCATAAATCATACAAACACTTAATTTTCAATCTATTGGATTATCTTAAGAATTAAGTGCATAATTATTTCTTCCTCATCTGGGTAGAAGAGCAGAGAAAGTTCAGATGAAGAAGTAGAGCCCTTGTTTTTGTATTAGACTTGGTCATGGTCACATCCTCTTAGTATTGATGGCTGAGTAAGTGCTGAACTCTGAGGGTTGGAATCTCTTCTTTTTAGGTCTCTGAGAACGTAGAGGGATATCCAGGGGAGCGTAACACAGGCCATCTTCATCCTGAGAGAGACAGATACAACTATTAATATTACATCATAAACATACTTTAAACTTTGCTAATCCGCTGCAAAATCAACATACTTTACACTTTGCTAATTTATGACATCATCAATCTGCCTGTAATACATCTGTCAAATCATTTCATCGTTTTCAATGAAACGATGGGAGGGCCAAACTGTCTGTCAACGTACCTGCGCACACTCTCCCTGTGAGCTCATTACACTGACCTGAGTCCTCTGTGACGACAGGGCAGTCCTATTGCTACAGGTAGCAACTTGCTTTGAGCTCTGCTGAATGAAATCACTTCCTTCCTTCGTCGATTAACACCTGAGTATCGCTGAACATTTGGTCCATTGATGTCAACTTCTTTGTACAGCGCTCCATCATAGCATGTAAATGTACTCTACACTGTCCTCTACCATTACATCACAAATGTACATAAGTATATCAACTATACGTTACCTGGTTCCTGATTGATGTTTCATCTATACTGCCTGGTGTTCCCTGAGCAACATGGAGGCCTTCATCTTAAAGAAACACAAACAGTCATTATAAGGCCACAAAACCAGCAAAGGGAGTCAGTTGCTGCTTCCGACAGTTGCTGCTTCTGAAAATTTGTAGTGTAGGTGTTCTCAAGATACAGGAGATGACAGTTAACTCTACCTTTCCTTCTGCAGCGGAGGTAGATGACCAAGGATGAGAGGAGGGAGAGGAGAAGCGCAGGGGATGGGCACATGATGATTAGCAGCGTCCAACACTGTGCACCCTCTGCAGCAGCAGAGACTCCAGCACCTGAAGCATAGCCATCTTGGATAGAGATATTTATAGAGATATTGTTTTTTAAAAACATTATAGCACACTAGTTTGCACCTTTCTACGTTCTATCTGCACCTTTCTACATCCCGTAGAAAGGTACAGATAGAACGTAGAAAGGTGCTAATAACACATTATAAGAAAAGACAGTTGTTGATGTTCTTAATCAATTTCATATTTAGATGGGAGAAATGGCTTCCATTCTCTACATAATCAAAAATGCCATGATCTCTTTCCTTCCAATTCAGAGTAAGCGTTGGCTGATTTTCATGAGAATAGTTCCTGTACCAAACAAGATTAACATTGGGTAAGATTTTACACTCACAGTATAGAGTAACATTTCTCCTGGTCTCACGGTCAGCACCACTACTCGGTTAGAGAGTACGTCCTGCCAGGACACAACAGCACCTTAAATTAAAAATATATTCAATTAGTAATAAGATAAAATGTGCAGCAACATGGAGCAACGTATGATGCTATATCAATGTGATTTTAAAAGACTAAATACAAAACATTCGTAACACAGACAGGACATCATATGCAACTCATGTATTATTGAAGTAGAAATGTAGAATTGGGTAATATATTTTACCCAAGATAAAGGGAAGAAAGGCATACGTCCAGCTCATGTTCACGATTTGTTATGGAGTAAAGACATTTGATACTTTCATCACGCCCATTTGACTGAAGGCGGAAGGATTAAAAACAACTTGTGATTGGCTGGCCTTGTGGAAAACGTTAAGTTATTTCTATCTGCATACCAGGCGTGGTTTGGTTTGATTGTCAGAAATTAAAAAAAATATTCCCTTGAGCTGTTATCACCTGAGTTTCATTATTTTTTCCATATTAGATTCAACTACATTTTTATTGTCATGGATGTACACACACAATTCCAGTTGACATCAAACCAGATGGAGCAATCTTGTTCTGAATACCCTCTATTTTAATAAATGCTTCTTATATTTTTTGTATTACAATACGATTACACATAAAAATATGACAGAAAACAGTAAACATTTTTGTTTCGTTTGGTAACAGCAATTGGTGGCATCAGATGGAATCAAACCTAGTTTTGGCAAGGTGACAACCTGGGGTAAATGAGTGACCCATGAACTGGCTGACACATTGCAGTAAACCAAGGATCATACACAGTGTCATACATTCTTAAAATAAATTAAGGCTTTTGTAAATTCACAGGAAGCCTTGGTCCATGGATAGTTTTTTCTCATTTTCTTCTATCCTATGTGTGGGTATGAGCTAAATTTTTTCTTTCTGTTCTTATTCATCTGTCTGTGTGCATGCTCTTCACTTTTTGTTCACACGTGTGTGTGTGTGTGTGTGTGTGTGTGTGTGTGTGTGTGTGTGTGTGTGTGTGTGTGTGTGTGTGTGTGTGTGTGTGTGTGTGTGTGTGTGTGTGTGTGTGTGTGTGTGTGTGTGTGTGTGTAGCTTCAGCTTGTTCTTAGGTAGCCTTGCTGTTTGGACTGTGTGCAGAAACCACAGCTGTTTCCACTGCCTGACATTTGTGGCAGAGTTTCATTTTGGGGTTTCTGGGTAAACGCCTCTAGAAGCACGCAACAACAAACAACACAAGCTCTGATAGTCTCTCATGCTTCAACTGTCAAGTGCTTTTAAATTACAACTCATGACCAGTGTGCTCCTCAACTGGTTTCGCAGAGTGACCACATGCCAGTGCAAAAGACCCAGAGGAGTTACTATATGTCCCTGTTTTGTAGAAGATCATCGCCTTAAACCTACCCAGTTCCCGGCCCCCAAACTTAGTCATTAATGGTCAACATTAATGCTGTCTCTATTCATTAAGTTTTGAAACTAGCAGCTTCAGGTTTGGTTTGGATTTTTCACATCACATTCAGATGCTATTTTGCCCAATGTATCTCTTATTACCCTGTAATTGTTATTAGGAGCTTTTGTGGAGTCCACCCTACAACTCCATACTGCAGGGGAGTTTAGAGTCTGGCTAATGAAATTGGCGCTGTTATGAATATTGTGTTCCAACAATGGGTTGAGGCGCTGGTAAATGTATACAGAGACTATAGACATTCTAAAAAGGGGTCAACCTCCTCACCAATAATCAATCCTTTAAACATCTCCAAGATTTAACAAATATGCCGCACGGATTGATGGATTTAATAGGATAAATATAACCTGAAAACATATCAACATAATTAGGAACATCTGTATCACGCTTTTTTTTATTGACTCAAATAAAAATATGAAAGAGATTATTTAAAATAAACGTCCATGCAACACTCTTTGGACTTTATTTATTTATTCATACATTTTATCAATCAATCGTTGACTTTTGGGTATAAAACGATATACAAATGCACATTTCAAAAGCATCTGCTAAATGCCCTAATTGTAATTTCAAGGTATCAAAATAACAAGAATCACAAGGCAATTACAATACATACAAACACGTGTGTTTGTGTGTGCGACTGTGTGTTTGTGGGTTGTTGTGGGTGAGTCCATATGTGTGCGTTGGGCTGTGTGCGCTGTGGGGGGAAGAACACTAACCAATCTGCCTCTCAAACTCCGCCCTCGTACTGCGGGCGGAGAAGCTGTGAGATCCTTTGTGCTGTGGAGTTTCCAACACTGCATAAACAGGAAGAGCAAGAGGAGGAACAAAGAGAGGAGAACAGAGGGTGACCAGTAGCATCCAGAACGGTTCACAGTCTGGAGCATCAGGGTCTCCAGTACCGGCATCTAAAAGCTTACCTGAGAGATTTATTTATTTATACTAATAATCTATATATATTAATATAAATAAATTAATAAAAACTGTGCACTAGTTTTAACACTTTCACAATGCAATATATACTATTGCTGCATGTTTTCATAATTAACTAGATTTAAATTAATAATGTCATAGAATCATGCATCACTTAATCAAGGATACATATTTACAGTGTTGTGCCTGAACACGTTTATTTAACGATAGTTAACTGTTTATATTTTGGGCGAACTTGAACTGAACGTACTGTATTACTGCCTGATGAACGTTACCGTGAACTCATTCATTCTGGTGTCTGTGAACGGCACGCTCACTCGGTTTAACTTCTTTCAATAGGGGGATTATTTGTTTATCAACACGGCGGATGCGCATGCAGAATGATCGCAAAAATAAAACTTGTTTGATCGGTTACCATGGTTATCTCTGTGTGGTTAATTTGCAGTTGCGGTGTGTTGTCAGCTTACTGTTACATTAAACTGTAATCAGAAAACGCGTTATATGGTATCGACCCTATAGTGTCTGTGGTATAAAGGCTGGGACGAATTTCAAATTATAAATATGTACACTATGGGCCCTATCTTGCATCCGGCGCAATTGACTTAATCACTGGCGCATGTGTCGTTGCTGGTTTGCAACTGGCGCAGAGCGTTCTTTTCCCTCCTGCGACACGCGTCGCGAAATAAGGGAATGACCTTTCCCCCCCAAGGGGCGGTTCGGCGAAAAGAGGAGGCGTGTTCTGGTGCAAACGTTACCTGGTGCTATTTTGCAGTTTTAAGAAATCACTTGCGCCACAAACCAGGAAATACCTGGTTGAAAGTCAGTGGTGCGTTGTTCAGATGCTATTTTAAGGGCGCATGCATAATGTTGCTTGTGCACCTCGCGCATACACTTTGCTTCTCTCATCTACTTAGCCACACATTCTTGGTAAATTATTTGGGAAAGAACGATAGTTATGATATTATAACTCTAGTTCTATGATTGTAGGCGTAGCCGTCTAGGCTTCGCCTTATGGGCTTGTCCCGTGCGCGTGCTCGCGCGCGCACTGAAGAATTTCAACTATGCACCAATCAACGTGGGCCCCGCCCACATTCCCCACGGCACGTGTATAAAAGGGGGCGCAAGCCGCCCCCTCATTCTCCATGCTATTCTTTCAGCATTTGGAGGGTACAGCAGGTGGGAAACTAGACGGCTACGCCTACAATCATAGAACTAGAGTTATAATATCATAACTATCGTTCTATTTCATGTAGGCTACGCCGTCTAGGCTTCGCCTTATGGGCTAAGGCGAAGCTGCGAGCGGAGCCCGATCAATGTACTCCTGCTGGACCCCAGTCAAAATACTTAAGTCACCAGGGCACATAAGACTCAAAAAAGCCGGATGTGCAAAACACGACAGCTTAACAAAAAACTAATTCCCCCTAGATCAAGCAAGGCGATGATCAAAGGAAAAAAGTGAGTCTGCAAAGACTCCGGCCCCAATCCGTCCTTCATGGAATCCATGAAGAGCGAAGGGAAGAGCCAGAGTAACACGGTTTCCATTAGGTCCGCCACCACCGGGGGCGGAGCTACGAAGTCCGACTCTCCAATAAGGAGCTTCCCTCGTCCGTTTTTAATTTAAAACACGGCGGGAGTGCCACACTGGCAGACAAAACCAACTCGTCAATTGGCGAGCCAATAGGAACCTCTCTACTCCGCTTTCCATTTGAAAAACGGCAGGAGAGAAATACTGGCGGATAAGGGTCCTCAAACCTAAGCCGTAGAAGGGACACCGGACTCCCAACACAGAGTTGCGAGTGGAGCCCCTGGACATGTCTAACATGTAAAAACGGACAAAGGGCCCGGGGGAGGACCAAGACGCAGCACCGCGCAAATGTCCTCCACCGGACGACGCCTCTGAGCAGAGCCGTCGAAGCAGCAGCCACGCCCCGTGGTCGAGTGAGCTGTAACGCCCAATGGTGGCGCTAAGTCCTGTCGAGCATAGGCTAAGCAAACACCTTCACATATCCAGCGAGAAAACCGCTGTTTAGAGAGAGCGCGGCCCCTGCTAGCGTCGCTATAATAACACACAAACAACTGTTGTGTGGAGCGGAACGCGCGCGTAGCCGAGCGTTTCACATACATAGCCAGCGGCCCGCACCGGGCACAGGAGATGCAAACTTCCGCCTCCGCCTCACTAGAATGAGGCAGGGGGTTGAAAAGCCCTTAAGCATAATACTCTTCTCGAACCGGAAAGAACCTATTAATGTTCTTAGGGAGGGAACGACGCAGGATTAGGTCTGCAGCCAGCGCAAAGGAGCTGTCCTCGTTTAAGCAACAAGCAGCTCGAGCTGACAGACAGAGAGCGGCGTCAGCTACAGGGCTCGCTTGGCAGAAACCAAAGCCAATAAGAGTTGCCGTCTTAAAGGACAGGGCATCCAAGGAGCGGCCTGAGACAGGAGGCTCGGAAAGGGGCCCTGGACAACCCCGCGCAACACGGTGGGAGGTCCCATCGTGGTGTAAGCACGCGCCGAAACAGGGCCTAAACCCGTCGTAGCCCCACGCAAGAACCTCTTGACTAGTGGATGGCTGAGGATCGGTCCACCATCACAGCCCGCATGGCCAGCTGAAACAGCTGCCGCAGTAGACCTTGATAGTGGAAAAGGCCAAACCCTTCTCCAATAAGTGCTGCAGAAAAAGCAAGCACGGCTTCCCACCTCGCAATGGGAGATGGACAGGCGTGGTGTCTGCTGTCACACCAATCAGAGAAAGCGCCCCACTTCGCCGCATAGAGGGGACAGAAGTAGAAGGCGCCACGAGCACCCTGGTATAGTGTTGATACACCGCTTCAGGCAAACCTTTGCCCTGCAGGATCAACCTCCTCAGGAGCCAGACCAGCAGCCCGTCCCGATATATCGGCGGCGTGGTGCACCGTCCCATGGGCCTGCGAAAAGCGACATCCGGCCTGAACCGGTTTACCGGCCACGGGCGCCGTCCGTGGAGCGCGCCGCCAGCTCTGGAACCACAGAGTGGAACGGTTCTCTGGAAGCCACTCATAATCAGGGATAATCTTCCTGTCTGTCTCTGACCCGCCTCCGAAGAGGAAGGATCAGCATGGAGCGGAGGAAACGCCATACAAGAGAACCCGAGGCCAAGGTGTGTGTGCGCCACGCATCCACCCCCAACGGGGGAAGATTCCGCGGGGTTGAGAGGAGAACCACAACCTGCAGTGTGTGTTCTCCCTGCACGCGCGAACAGGTTCCCCCTGAGCCGTCCCGAACCTCGGCCAGATCAGTCTGACAATGTCGGGATGTAAACCGCCCACTCGTCGCGCGCGGGACCGCCGCGAGACATGAGGTCCGCCCCGAAGTTCTGTTGCGCCCGCGATATGCAGGGCCCTCAGACTGGAGGAGGATACTGATGAGCCCAAAGCCAGAGCTCGCCGCCCCTCTGGTGGAGAGCAGCAGAGGAACGCACTCCCCCCTGTTTGTTTGGATGGTACGCCGCGCCGCCGACACACTGTCTGTCCTGATCAGAACGTGGCGCCTCACAGCGACGAGTTCCAGCACATTTATGTGGGCTGTAGGGGGCGTGCGCGCCACTCGCCTCCCACCGAGTTGGAGAGAGGCACGTTCCCTCCCCAACCCGTCAACGAGGCGTCCGGTGAAGACCCACAACGATAGGACGTCACTCTGCCCCAGGGAACACCCCTGAGAAGAAGGCGGGGGGGGTTCCCCAGTATCCCAAAATCTGGCGACACTGAACGAGGGTAGGAGGCACCTTGCAAGCTTGTGTCGCACGGGGTCCAACCGTTGGCGAGCAAACCACCACTGGAGTCTGCGCCATAAAGAGAGCAGACCCAGGCGGTTACCACGGGATGGCGGCTGCCATCAGCCCCAACAGGCGCATGGTGGACAGCGCGCTCGGATCACGTTTCTGCAGAACAGCGGACAGCGAGGAGAGTGCCAACAGGATGGCGTTCGCCGAGGAGGCGAAAGGCCTCGCTGTTCATGGTGGCTGGTCCGGCCAAAGACCCCAAGTAAGACTATCTGCTGGCCGGGAGCGGGAGCTTCTTCTCCCGTGATGGGCAAACCCCACAGAAAGAGAGATGGTTTATCACCCGCCATGGTGTCCCTTCTCTCGCAGCTTCCTCTGATGTCGCTCAGAATAGTGGGTCGTCGAGGTAAAGAGAACCCTCTTTCCCTGACGCCTGAGCGGTCCCAACGCCGTCTCCACACACTTTGGAGAGGCTGCTCGGGGGCCAGGAGTAGTGCCGAATGGCAGGGACTGGTACTCGTACGCCACCCCGGCATAAAGGCAAAACGGAGACTTCCTGTGCGCCTGCTGAAGAGGGGACGTGGAAGTAAGCATCCTTGAGATCAGGATGTGAACCAGTCGCCCGCCCTCACATATCGCGAGCAGCGCTCTGACGGTGAGCTTCTGGAATTTCTTGCTTGGCGGCAACGAACTTGTTGGAACACGCGAAGATCCCAGAATAGGTCTCATTCCCCTGACTTCTTGGAAACAGGATAGTAGCGGAGTAAATCCCCGGACGTGACTCGTGGGGGTGAACGACAGTGACGCCCCTCTCCAAAGGACGGCCACCTCTGCTTGGCCAGAGCCGTGCTTGCCACTGGGTCCTGTAGCCTGGTCTCGCACCAACCCCACAAAAAGTGGCGGACGGCGCCTTGAACTTGTATGGAATGGACCCCATTTCAACGTGCTGTCCAATCCATGATGGTAGAACGCACCGCCTCTAGCCACCGCATAGCGATCGGAGAGAGGGCGAGCCGACAGCTGAGGAACGCTGTCAGGAACAACCCGTTAACTCCTCGGCCCCTACCGCCTCCACACTGAGTTGGACCAAGGGGGGCATCCCATGAAAGGGAGGAGGTCAGCGACCGTGGTAGACGTCACAGAGCAGTTGCTGCACAAACAGCCGAGCCGTCTGGACGTTAGCACCATGACCGTGCAGGTTTGCCCGCTGGCCTGCAGCCACAGCACGCAGGACCCGTCTTCTCACCTTCACAGGCTGTAGAAGGAGGGTAGAGGGGATAACGTGGGAAGCTAGGAAACTTAGCACAAGCGTCCGTATCCACCGGGCTTCGTTGTAACGGGTCTCCAGCCCTGGCCACGATGATCAGGGGACGCCGCTCCTGAGCAGGCACACAGGGAGTGATCCTAACGCCACCGTCCGGCCGCCACCCCCACAGCCAGCTGCTGAGGGGAGGGAAGAGGCCGATCTGACCAATGAAGCAGCGTCTCTTTATCATCAGTTATCACCACTGCAAAACAGTGAGTCAAGTATGGCGAGACTTCTGGCTCCGCAGGTGCTGCTCTCCCCGGCTGCTCGGCGGCGGCTGAGCTGACGCTAGCCTGCTGCGGCATCGGGGGTGGAGTTGTGCGAGGCGGTCCCCTGGAGTGCCCTCGACACCCGGCCTGGGACCCCCTTTCCTCCCGTCCTGCTGGCGGGAGGAAAGCACGCCGGTGAGTATATCAGCCCACCAGAACGATGAACGATTCCACCGACCCACGGGACTTGTTCTGGTGAGTGCAGCACCTACGAGAATCACGGGCACCCGTATAGTCGTCCGGAAGCTAATGGGCCCTAGGAAACAGGCGCTCGCCCGACTTCTTTCGTTCCGGGACGCGTGTGGGAAGAAGCCTATTATCGGCCCGCCTCGACCATGGTGCCCACGCCATATGTCGCGACCGGTTCCCGAACGGCTTACATCGCGTGTGGTACAGCTGAACACCAAGTGCACACGCGAAAAAGCGTACAACGTCAGGCCACCTTGCGGCCTTCCTCCAGAGGCACGCATAACGTCTTGCCTGCCACCGATCAAGGGACCCGGCAGAGGAAGCAGCGGCGATGTCTAGTGGTTGATCCCCGCCCGCAGGATTTCGAAGGCACTAGAACGAACAACCCTGCCTGTCCGTTCAGGGCCGGGTAATCTGCTACATCTGGAGCGCAGGTCCACGCGGCACTCAGCAGATCTCTTATAAAGAGGCGCCCTTCCAGTCGCGACCACGGACAGGCAAGCAAGCATTCCTGCTAGAGATAGTCCTAGAGCAGGCTCGACAGTGAAGATCCCCCGACCTGATAGAGTCTCACAGCCCGCACCTCATTCCACTGTCAGTGAAGTCAGTGAAGGCCCTCACCGGGCCTTCAGGTGTAGAGTGGGTCCCCGACCCGCTCCAAGCGGCTCCGTTAAGACCTGTAACTGAACGGTGGCGAACGCGGCACCGGTGCCCGGGATGAAGACCTGGGTGGCGAAAAAACATCACCCTCGCTCGCTCATCCCCCATCGCGGCGCGCGGATATCACGCAACAGACACAGTCTGGGTTGTCGGCATCGAGAATTGCCTTGATGGCCGCCAAGCCTCACACTCCATCCATGATTCTCGCCGTAAGAGATTACTCGTGCCAAAACCTCCGCTGCATGGTCGGTTCTTCTCAACCCGCCCGAGCACCATCAGTTGTCCAGCCTCTCTCAGCAGTGAGCAGCTCCCGGAAGTGCGGGACAACTCGGACGCCAAGACCAGGAACAGAGCACCCGCTCTGTCCAAGGATTGTCGCGACGCTGCGTCGGACCTCGAGAGCGCTTGTCTATCTCCAGCTCCGTCCTGGGCGTCCGGGACTCTCGGCCCCCCGGGAACGGAGATCAGTGCAGTGATGCACTCCTCCCGCGGGCGTAGGGCTCCACCCAGACGCGGACGCATTGAAAGAGAAGGATGCCTGAAGGCCCCTCTCCAGGGAAGGCACGAGCGTGCGTGCCAGCGACCAGGCGCAGTTCACGGTATCACCGGCTTACGCCTCCGGCACATCCACTGTCCAAGCCTGCCGGCTGCTTCAGCGCCGAGGCACATGAAACAGGCCCGGTGCCCGTCAACCCTCCCCGCGCGACCAGGTGGACGGGCGAGCGACAGGAGGCGCACTAGACGACGCCTGAACCAGGTCCTCCAGTGAGCTCTAAACGCTAAACCTATAGGCGCAGCCTCTCCAGTGGCCGGCTGAAATAAGCGAGGCGGGGCTCCGCTGGCCCTCGCCGCGCCGCATTGCGCAGTGATGCTGAGTCATTCAGTCACTAGTCTATGTCTAGTAGTTTCTTGTTCGAGGTCCGGATGCCATTGCTTCGCGGAAGATGACGAAAAAGAAGAAAGGTAGAGGGGCGGCTTGCGCCCCCCTTTTGATTCACAACTGTATAGGCGACGCGTGGGAAGGTAGGTGGGGCGGGGCCCACGTGATTGGTGTCAGTAGTTGAGATTCGTGCATTTTCAGGGTGCGCCTTTCGCGAGCTCAAGGGCAGGGCCGCCATTCGCGGACGAAGCCCTTCACGTGCAGCGGAAGCCCATGAAGATGCTGCGCCTGAGCCAGGTGATGAGAATAGTTAAACAGCATCCAATAACACCGTCAGTAGCGTGGTAATAAGTCGGGTACTTTATACTCAGATGCATCTGGCAAGGGAGCTACATTCAGCGTTAACACTTCAAATCACTTTTGGTCTTGGGCACTGGCCTTCTTGTACAATGCCCATAACTTTAGGATTGATGGAGTATGAGGTTCATCGTTGGAGGAAAATTCATTGTGTGACTGCGGATGCGGGTGTGGTGTAAAAAAGATGAATGAAGTGTGGTATGTGTAAATAATTAATAATGCGGGCCCGTGTGTGTGCGTCCATTCTGTTTCAACACACGGCAAACTAACACATAACGCATAATTACCAGTCCATGTGCAGGTATGTGAATAGTTAACGGCCGGGGACCCATGGGGGCATATTTAGGAACAGAGGTCGGGATAACGACGAGTGTGCCATGCAATACTTGATAAAGAAACGATGTATAATGTTATTGCCTGGTTCATTAAATAAGAA
>OLKM01004317.1:0-23353 GCA_900291075.1 Melanogrammus aeglefinus | reverse complement strand
TTTTGACTATGCCTTTTTGGCAGTTGCAGCAACCACTCGATGACTGCTGGGCCACCATGAGATCTCCCCACAACACGGCGTTCCGGCAACAACAAGGCCATGTGGAACCGCTACTTCGCCATGTTCGCCAACCTGCCCATCGGGCTACCCTACTCCGCCTCCTTCAAGCGCTACCACCTGGACCACCACCGCTACCTGGGCGGGGACGGCGTGGATGTGGACATCCCCACCGAGTTCGAGGGCTGGTTCTTCTGCACGCGCTTCCGCAAGTTGATCTGGATCATCCTGCAGCCCCTCTTCTACGCAATCCGCCCGCTCTACATCAACCCTAAGCCCATCAGCCACCTGGAGCTGGCCAACACGGCCATCCAGGTGGCCTTTAACGTAGGCCCTCTACTGGCTCCTGGGGGCCAAGCCTGTGGTCTACATGCTGGCGGGCTCCATGCTGGGGATGGGCCTGCACCCCATCTCGGGACACTTCATCGCAGAGCACTACATGTTCATGAAGGGCCACGAAACCTACTCCTACTACGGCTCGCTCAACCTGCTCACCTTCAACGTGGGCTACCACAACGAGCACCACGACTTCCCCAGCATCCCTGGTCGCAGGCTGCCCATGGTGAGTACCGAAGTGCTAACCCCACAGCCCTGTGGGATTAAGGACCTCTCCTATTGTATTTAATTATCACTTTACTTCGGTCAGAAACAGGCCTGTAGTAGATTTTAAAAAATGTGAAACATTTACATGGCCAAAGCAGTATGACTGATTAAAACGATGGAGTGGAAATACTTTTTCAAATTAAGAATTTAACTAAAAGGAATAGCTTGGTGCTGATTAAAGCGGCCGGACATCCCTGACTAAACAAAGAATATACTGAAAATATGTATTTCTATTTACAAACCTAACTCAATATTTAACCCAATTGGGTGACCTTTGTACAACTAACCTTCTGCTCAAATGTTTGGGAGGTAAACAATAGTTTCATTGGTTGGCCCGTTGCCTCTGATAAAAAGTAAATGACACGTGACGTGAGGCCTTTGACCTTTCATTTTACCATCCGTTTGCTTTCGTAGCTTTGGTTGTCATTCTGCATTGTTTGCAGTGATGCGTGTCTTTAGTCAATCAGTAAGAACCGGATTCTTTACCTTGAGCGTGCTCACTGAGCTCAATGATAGAGGGGTAGCACTAGCTTCACATGGCGCGATTTGGCTTTAAAATTGGAACGATAGAGAAACAGATTTCTAATACCACAGGAATGGTGGTACTACAGTCCAGAGTTTTACTGGTACATTACCTTTTCATTTTTTGTATTGTACATTTTTATGATAATAATTAGAGACAATTAACAAAATTTTTAAGAAAAGTAGTTCATAGCGGCTTCTTTAAATCAACCGAAGACCAAGTGCAAATATCCATGTTGATGTATTATTTTTGATCAATGTCTCAATTCTAGATATAAATATTGTGCCATTCAGTCACCGACTGTCGGCGCCCTAGTGTAACCGTTCAATACCGACAATTAATAGGTGACTACTATTAAGATTAGTCACCTATTAAAACGGCTGGACATCCCTGACCAAACCCGCATTGTTGCGCTGCTCCCTGTAGGTGAAGAAGATTGCGGCGGAGTACTACGACGACCTGCCCAACTACTCCTCCTGGTCAAGGTGCTGTACGACTTCATCATGGACGACTCGCTCAGCCCCTATTCCCGCATCAAGCGACGTTTAAAGGGAGACGTCAAGCAGGAGTGACCGTCGCTCTTCTCCCTCCCCTCGTCTTGTGTAGAACGACCGGCTCCACCACCCCAAGCCTATGAACTTACTAGCATTTTTTTTAACACAAATTGATATGCCTTCTGTGGTTTTGTCTGTGTGAGAGTGTATGTTTGTGTGTGTGTGTTCTGGTGTCCACCCTGGAAAGATCCTAACATGGTTGTGCTTGTGTCTTTTTCACACGTTTACACCCATCATGAACTCTTCAGACATTTCAGTCCAACATGTCTGCCATCATTTTGGCCCCACCCCCTTTTTGGATAGTGCTTGGAAGTTTGTTTCGCTTTAGTTTGCATTCTTTCATTGCAACATCCGCCCACCAATGCAAAAACCAAATGCATATATCCATGCCGACTGTTGTCTTAAATGCAGCGGAGGTCCTTAATTCCATGTCACGTGTTTGAAATTAATGTTGAATTATTTAGCAAATTTCAAAAACATTCTATTTTAAATATTGTGCCGTTCAGTCCCTTTTTGTTACCTTAAATTAAGGTACATTAAGGCCCTCAATGTACCTTTTTGTTTGATGCCGACCAAAAAAACATGGATTTTGAAATGCAGTGGCAAGAAGAATTATAGACTACATGTCTAAAGCGTTTCTGATTGCATCTTAACTCTACCCGTCTTCTTATAAATTGCGTTATCCTTCTCTTCAACCTTTTTTTTTTTTATATATGTTCCGAAATAGTTGAATGATGTAATTTAAAGGGATACACCGACATATCTGTAAATATGCCTTTGCGTCTGAATCTTACCCAGATTCAGACGCGTATGTAATTATTCTACAAAGACACTGATTACTTGTCACTGTCTTTGGCGCTGTGATTTATTGAGCTTGATTTTTAATCAAACAGCAATTTACTGATATCTCGGCCCATCCTTTTGATTTACTCTAGGCGTCTGTGGGGGAGATGCTTGATGAAAGACCACATGACCTTCCCCCAGTAGTTTCAGTATTTGACTTGTAGACTCGGTGGTCTACAGTTGAGCTTCATCTGTACAACGTGTCTACCTAAAGTACACAAGTGTACTTTAATCAAAATATGTGCAAACGACTAACTTACTGCCGTGCTAAAGCGGACTCTATTCTAATGTTCACACACTGATTTCTTATTCCACTGTAAAGCGGAGAGAGGAGAAATAGTTGCTTATCAATGTTTTGAACCTTTATTTATATAATAAAAGTATGCTATCCTTTGTCACGCCTAGCTAAATCAAGCGTAATTTTGATTGCAATCAAATTATTTTGTGTCTTTTAAAGAAGCAATTCATGGCCAATGAGTTGTGTGGTAATATACATTTCAAAAAGCTCTGTAACGATCACGTTGGAGCTAAATGAAATGATTTTTAAAGCTATATGTACACCGAACAAGGCTATGTCCCTTACCTCTCAGCACTGAACTGTGAACTGAGGAGAACCATGTCTACACCCTAATGACATCTGAGAAGTGTTTTTTCTTATCATGCATTATTACTAACAGGCTGATAAATCTGTTTATTTAACCTGAATGTCTGCTAATATTAAAACACTTTCCCTATGCTTTAAAGATCCATGTCATAAGGGTCATTTTTCTCTAGGTTTGGGTTGAACTGCCATGTAGCAGAATGTCAATGGTACTGCTAAATACTGTCTTAATGCATGATCAGAAGGTAAACACCTCTACTTAAGGTGCAGCAAGATGTTTAATGGTATCTAGCAGTCTTTTAAAAAAAAAAGTCAACCACATTTGAGTTATCAAGTGATGAGGTTCGTTGAAAGAGTTATACATTGTAGTTAGTAATTTAGTCATGCACTATAAGTCTACAGTAGGCGGTATGTGACAAGAAGCTATGACAAGTCATCCAACACTACCTCATAGTTCTTTCGGGGGATGATACGTCATTTCATACTTAAAATTGCATTGAATCATTAGTGTGAGCATGTCCTGAGTAATTATTCTTCGAGCAAGATAGTGCATTATGTTGCCATGGTTATATTGACTGTCATACTAGCCTATAGCATCACTTAACAACTTGACACATAACGAATACAAACATTTCTAACTAGTGCTTATATTGCTCTACAACGCATGGACTAGGTGAGCTAATTAGTCGTGATACATTGTTTACGACTTTATTTTTCTGTGTGCGCATTGTCAGAGATCATCATCAGAAGACCGAGAGGCTGTGGATGGGCTGGTGGGAGGTAGTCGGCATGGAATGAAACCCTTATAAAAATCAACTGGGCCTATGTGGCTATCCACCAAAGAGGGTTTTTTTAGGTTTAAATATACGTGTTCTACCATTATGCTGCCTATGTAATGAATTACACAACCAAGCCACAAGAAAGGCTTGTAATTTAGACAGTAACATTGACCTACTTGTAGAGACGAAAGCAGGGCACTTCAGCATCCTTTTGAAAATCGTAATCCTTCATTAGATCTTTAATCCTGGGAAAAGCTACCCCAATGTCGTATTTTGATTCGCCTGATTCGTCACGTTGGCGATGAGGACTCCTTTTCCTGTGGCGTAGAATATGTCTAAATATATATTTACTTACACTCACCGGCCACTTTATTAGGTACATCTGTCCAACTGCTCGTTAACGCAAATTTCTAATCAGCCAATCACATGGCAGCAACTCAATGCATTTAGGCATGTAGACTTGGTCAAGACGATCTGCTGCAGTTCAAACCGAGCATCAGAATGGGGAAGAAAGGTGATTTAGGTGACTTTGAACGTGGCATGGTTGTTGGTGCCAGATGGGCTGGTCTGAGTATTTCAGAAACTGCTGATCTACTGGGATTTTCACGCACAACCATCTCTAGGGTTTACAGAGAATGGTCCGAAAAAGAGAAAATATCCAGTGAGCGGCAGTTCTGTGGGCGCAAATGCCTTGTTGATGCCAGAGGTCAGAGGAGAATGGCCAGACTGGTTCAAGCTGATAGAAAGGCAACAGTAGTAACTCAAATAACCACTCGCTACAACCTAGGTGTGCAGAAGAGCATCTCTAAACGCACAACACGTCGAACTTTGAGGCGGATGGCCTACAGCAGCATAAGACCACACCGGGTGCCCCTCCTGTCAGCTAAGAACAGGAAACTGAGGCTGCAATTCGCACAGGCTCAAAAAAATTGGACAATAGAAGATTGGAAAAAGGTTGCCTGGTCTGATGAATCTCGATTTCTGCTGCGACATTCGGATGGTAGGGTCAGAATTTAGCGTAAAAAAAGCATGAAAGCATGGATCCATCCTTCCTTGTATCAGGCTGGTGGTGGTGGTGCAATGGTGTGGGGGATATTTTCTTGGCACACTTTGGGCCCCTTCGTACCAATTGAGCATTGTGTCCACGCTACAGCCTACCTGAGTATTGTTGCTGACCATGTCCATCCCTTTATGACCACAATGTACCCATCTTCTGATGGCTACTTCCAGCAGGATAACACGCCATGTCATAAAGCGCGAATCATCTCAGACTGGTTTCTTGAACATGATGATGAGTTCACTGTATTCAAATGGCCTCCACAGTCACCAGATCTCAATCCAATAGAGCACCTTTGGGATGTGGTGGAACGGGAGATTCGCATCATGGATGTGCAGCCGACAAATCTGCAGCAACTGCGTGATGCTATCATGTCAATATGGACCAAACTCTCTGAGGAATGTTTCCAGTACCTTGTTGAATCTACGAAGGATTAAGGCAGTTCTGAAGGCAAAAGGGGGTCCAACCCAGTACTAGCAAGGTGTACCTAATAAAGTGGCCTGTGAGTGTATATATATATATATATATATATATAATATATATAATAATAATATAATATATAAATATATAAACATATAAGAATTAGTAAGAAATATACATAGATGCTAAGAAACAAGGCAACAAAGAGAGGAGGAGTACGCTGGGTCTCTTTAATCTGAATCCAGACTGAGGCCTGCATTGATGTATCAAAAAACATGTTCTACAATAGGGCAAAAAAATGTTTACATACAAAATAATAACAGCTTTAACACAAGACTGTTGTCAATGTGTGTAATCCAATCACATTTCAACGTGTCAGAGACTCCTTGAGCAGTTCGTACATCTTTTGGTCCTAAGGAGATGGAAAGAGGAAATTTGCATAGGTTGGTTGAAGTACAAATACTAACAATATGTTTGGCTTGTTCCCCAGTAAAGTAGCAATATATTTTCAAATTAAATAGTCAACGTTAATCACAAAAAAAGTGCAGCTCTGGATTATTGTAGTCTCAACCAAAACCAGTGCACTGCCCTACACGTTTTACAGCCTGCTCAGGTTCCCTGTGTGATCCCTGTTTGTTGGTATCCACTAATGCCAAATATTTAAAACATGTGAACCATTGCTTCTACGTCACATGGCCTTGTTTGTTTGACACAACCTGACCGTGGAAAGTTTGAGTCAGGGATTAACATATTTACATATAGTGTCTGTTCAAAGCATTCCACTAGCAGCATTGGCCCTGGCCCTGTCCCAACCCAAATTGTTAATGTTCCCGCAGTAGATGAGACTGGTTTATAGACATGAGCATAGCATCAATAAAGAGCTCTTAAAACATGTTTATGGTTCGAGCCATGCTGTGTTTTGGGAGGAAGTAGACTTGCCAAAATAGATAGCCTACTAAGCTGAGACAGGTTAAACTGGTTTCCATGGTCACTGAACTCATTGAAGGTTGTGGAAACTGACGGACGCTACGTCACAACATCCTCCTTGCAGCCAGAAGCCGTGCCCTGGGGCGTATGATTACTTCCAGTGATACCACGCCCTGCGAGAGCGGAGCAGCCCGAGGACACGCAGACAAATGCACCATTAGCATACTGCAGACATGTGACCTAGCATTCCCTCTTCCTGGGTTCTGCACTGTACAGGATAAAATGCACCGTGAACTAACTTATTCCATACATTTGGCGAGGGACACAGTTCACAAGACTAGCATTCTACTCAATGCATATGTTAAAGGCTTTTCATTTGGAATCTGTCTTTTTGCAGAGTTATTGTGAATTCCTTGAATGACGGGCATATGGATGAATAATAATTATTATTATTATCATAATGAGTTCATTAAGCAGATGCATCTATCCAAAGTGACTTGCATTCAATTTGGCACAGCATGTCATTAAGGAGCAGACAGTAGTAAATACCTCTACGGCTGGTAACCAGACAGCCTATTTAGCCTGTCAAAATGTACTTAAAAGAATCCACAGAGCCCACTCAAGTTAATTGAGCAACGAGGGTCAGAATTGCACGTGCAAAGAACTAGGTCGCTGTTCAAATATTTTACAGCAACATAAAAAAAGATGACGACCTGTTCAAGGAGCAATGTGCACGTTTATACTGTGGTGCCAGTGGTGCCATATGTCTGAACCTTGGCAGCGATTGCCCCCTAACAGTTGGGAAGGAGAGGTCCCTCTACTGTATTCCTTCTCACAGTTTCTTCCTTTATATTTACGGAACTTTTACCTGCTCTTGAGGGCATAGGGTTAGGAGCTGTTGAATATTACAATGTGGGCATGTGAGACAATTGAAATTGTGATCAAGGTGAAAAAATAAAGCTTCTCAAATAAGCAAAACAAATTAAATTACTTGCGCATTACCAGGAACATTATCCCAAGAGGTTTTCATTGATAAAAACAAGAACATATTTTGGATGACGGGTCTTTATGGAGATGAGCCTCACCTTTTTAGAGACAGAAGGCCGGACTTTCTTGAAAGCGTCTTCAAAGTTCTGACTGGTGACCTTGATGTCTGCCACAGGACCGCTGGAGAATGTGTGATCTGAGTGATGCATCATGGTTAATATTAGATGATATTCAACTGAAACATGTCCGAAGATTGTTAGTTACCATCATCTTGAAAAGTTGAATAACATAATTCAGTTAATAGTCAGATAACACCAAATTAATATATCGGCAACCATATTGTGGGTCCATTTCCACAATATGGATATGTCAGTTTAAACTGACATAAAGTGTGACAAAGTTGTGACAACACTTGATGGATACTCAACCGTGGGCTATATGGGTAGAGTGTTACCCCTTGTGGGTTAAACAGGAAGTGGAATTACCAGAGGATGTCGACGAGGGGCGGGACGTCAGATAAGCCCTGAGTGCGTTGACGGATGCCTCGCGCACCAATGCCGACAGATCAGCCCCGCTGGGAAAACAACAACATCACGTTAACCCACAAGTTAACAAACAACACACACACACACCATGTTAATACATAGACAGAACACAACACAGAGAAAACACGTTACGACACTCATCTTTAAACGCACAAAAATCATTAAGATATAATAAGGAACAGAGGATGCTAAGCATTCTAACAACCGTACCAGGGTTAATAGCCTCTGTTTGGTATAGTGAGCCATTAGTAGAACTGGATATGACATCATAGCTCACAGCAGAATACCTTCTGTGGCATTTAGAAAGCGCATCAGTGAAATTTTATATTGAAGATAATGAATAATTATATACTAAACTTCGAGCTCTTACTCCTTTAGCTACTCAGAAATCTGTTGTTCCTTCAGGGACTAGGCCGAGGGGACTTGCTCTGTATTGCAGTTACTCCGATTTGGATAGCCTACTCTGATTATCGCTTTGGATAAAAGGGTAGTCCGCTAAAAAGACTACTAATGTCATTGAACGTCAGAGATCAAAAGGGATTGCTTCTAAAGTGGCGCTCAGCAGGGCCAACACAAACCTCAAAGGAACACATTATAGGATGTAGGCTAGCAGAGGCCCTGGAGGCTTGTGCTGAGCACACAAAGGATCCAGATCTCTATTCATGGAGCCGTGGGGAGAACAGAGAGACTCACGTGAAACAGTCACAGCGGATGTCGTGAGCGATCTCTTCTAGGTTCACGTCCTTCTCCAGGGTTGGGCGGGTTCCTCCCTGCGATGAGAGGGAACGTTAGGAGCTGCGGGGAGCGTTACCCGCTCCCGTATATACAGTACGTCTGGGATCACACATTTCCCGTCAGGGATCAACAAAGTCTTATCTTGGTTGAAACTAACTGAGGAGGTCCAGGGTTCACCAGTGAGACGAGGCTGGTTTTGTTATTGGATATGATTGCTTGGTACCCCGTACAGAAGAGTAGTGGTTACCTTGGTGATGGTGAGCAGGATGGCGTGGCGGTCCGCAGGTGGAGGTAAGCCGACGTACAGCGTTTTGTCTAAACGTCCAGGTCGCAGCACGGCAGGATCGATGATGTCTAGGAGGGAAAATGAAAACAAAACATTGATTATCGATAGTGGGAAGTAATTATATGAGTGGGAAGTAATTATTTGAATATGATTATTTTGAAACTATAAAATGTAAATCTGTTCTGACTCAATAATTATTGAGGTAATTTGTTTACTGCCAAGCCCAGGCATACTTCCAAGGCTTCTGATAAGTACAGAATTGTGTTCTTGTCGAGAACATACTTGCTAGTCATACTAGACGCCTGCAGTCTTCCAACAATTGAACCTCAGCTGGTTACTAATAATAGACACAAAAATTGTATGTCTATTTACAATAAAAAATTATGGACTCATATTGCTTCTGAATAAATGCTGGGATATCTGTGCGTCCAAGTTCACATAAGTTAGAAAATGATGTATCCTTTGGTATAATGTGTGTGTCGATGAACACCAACAGGAATTTTAACCGTTCTTTGCGGAAAGGGAACTTGTGAATTGGGACCAAACTTGTTCCGCAAAAGATGACAGAGATGATAAAGGTTGAAAAAAGCCCTGTGAGTCTTTCTGCCTACCTGGCCTGTTGGTCGCGGCCATGATGAAGACCTGCTTGCGTGTCTCCAGTCCATCCATCTCTGTAAGCAGCTGGTTCACAACCCGCACACTGGCACCTGACTAGACATATATTAGCCCAGTGAGCAACACAACCTATTCGACACCTTAGGTTAGCACGTGCTAGAATGTTAGCGTGTGCTAAATGCTAATTATATATACACTGCTCAAAAAAATAAAGGGAACACTTATGGCCGGCTCAGACTACACGATTTCAGCCCGATTTTGCCCCGATTCTTTCGTCGCAGACAAATTTGCGAATCGTACACGATTTTGACAGGTCGGCGACGAGACGAGGTCTTGTAATGTGACATGCTTGCGATCTGCAATGTTTTCGTCTGCGACGTTCAAAAACCCCACGACGAAAAGTTTGGCATGTCAGAATTTTTTGGGGAATCGCATGACGTAGCCATCATGAGGGAACCACGCCCCCAGTTGCGTGAGGGAACCCTACGAACAGCTGGAGCTCAGTGTTTACCAACTGACTTCACTGCACTACGCTGAGTACACAGTAACTACTACAAAAAATGAATGCGATCAATAGCAAGAAGAAGAATGCTAATGAAGAAAACGAGAGAAAATGAAACAACATAATGGAGACAACTTTGGTTGAAATGCGGCAGTATATTTACATCGCTCATGTCACTCGCAACGCAACTACTGTCAGGAGTTGCTGCATTGAGCAGATATAAAAACTACTGGAACCTTTATGACAAAAATGTAAAAAACATTTATGTCAGTTCTAAACCTTTGATTTTCTAAATATCTTGTAAACGTGAATGATACAAAGTAAAGAGCATCGCACCCTAGAATCGCGTAGTGTGGCCAGTCTTCCGACGAGACAACGCCCGATTTCCTGGCTCTGTGATCGTATAGTGTGACATGTTAAATCGTGGAGGAATGTCTGAGAATCGTGTAGTCTGAGCCGGCCCTAAAACAATACAATGCAACTCCAAGTCAATCACACTTCTGTGAAATCAAACTGTCCACTTAGGAAGCAACACTGATTTACAATCAATTGCACATGCTGTTGTGCAACTGGAATAGACAACAGGTGGAAATGATAGGCAATTAGCAAGACACCCCCAATAAAGGAGTGGTTCTGCAAGTGGTGACCACAGACCACTTTTCAGTTCCTATGCTTTGCTGATGTTTTGGTCACTTTTGAATGCTGGCGGTGCTTTCACTCTAGTGGTAGCATGAGACGGAGTCTATAACCCACACAAGTGGCTCAGATAGTGCAGCTCATCCAGGATGGCACATCAATACGAGCTGTGGCAAGAAGGTTTGCTGTGTCTGTCAGCGTAGTGTCCAGAGCATGGAGGCGCTACCAGGAGACAGGCCAGTACATCAGGAGACGTGGAGGAGGCCGTAGGAGGGCAACAACCCAGCAGCAGGACCGCTACCTCCACCTTTGTGCAAGGAGGAACAGGAGGAGCACTGCCAGAGCCCTGCAAAATGACCTCCAGCAGGCCACAAATGTGCGTGTGTCTGCTCAAACGGTCAGAAACAGACTCCATGAGGGTGGTATGAGGGCCCGACGTCCACAGGTGGGGGTTGTGCTTACAGCCCAACACCGTGCAGGACGTTTGGCATTTGCCAGAGAACACCAAGATTAGCAAATTTGCCACTGGCGCCCTGTGCTCTTCAGATGAAAGCAGGTTCACACTGAGCACATGTGACAGACGTGACAGAGTCTGGAGACGCCGTGGAGAACGTTCTGCTGCCTGCAACATCCTCCAGCATGACCGGTTTGGTGGTGGGTCAGTAATGGTGTGGGGTGGCATTTCTTTGGGGGGGCCGCACAGCCCTCCATGTGCTCGCCAGAGGTAGTCTGACTGCCATTAGGTACCGAGATGAGATCCTCAGACCCCTTGTGAGACCATATGCTGGTGCGGTTGGCCCTGGGTTCCTGCCTAATGCAAGACAATGCTAGACCTCATGTGGCTGGAGTGTGTCTGCAGTTCCTGCAAGACGAAAGCATTGATACTATGGACTGGCCCACCCGTTCCCCAGACCTGAATCCAATTAAGCACAACTGGGACATCATGTCTCGCTCCATCCACCAACGCCACGTCGCACCACAGACTGTCCAGGAGTTGGCGGATGCTTTAGTCCAGGTCTGGAAGGAGATCCCTCAGGAGACCATCCGCCACCTCATCAGGAGCATGCCCAGGTGTTGTAGGGAGGTCATACGGGCACGTGGAGGCCACACACACTACTGAGCCTCATTTTGACTTGTTTTAAGGACATTACATCAAAGTTGGATCAGCCTGTAGTGTGTTTAATTTTGAGTGCGACTCCAAATCCAGACCGCCATGGGTTAATGAATTTGATTTCCATTGATATTTTTTGTGTGATTTTGTTGTCAGCACATTCAACTATGTAAAGAACAAAGTATTTAATAAAAATATTTCATTGATTCAAATCTAGGATGTGTTATTTTAATGTTCCCTTTATTTTTTTGAGCAGTGTATATATATATATATAATATATACACATGAAGGGTAGCCTTGAGTATATACAAAACCGATAGTGCAAAGCTAAGATTTCATGAGACAAAATCGTGTGACATAAAACTTTAAACATTATAGCATATCAGTGTGGGACCATTTGTTGAGACTTGTTGAGTGAACCGACCTCGTGGCCAGAGCGGCGAGGGCACAGCGCATCGATCTCGTCAAAGAAGATGACGCAGGGAGCCGAGTTGCTTCCACGCTGGAACACCTGGCGAACGGCCCGCTCGCTCTCTCCCACGTACTGGTGCCCAAGACGGCAGTTAGGAGAGAAACTTATATTAGACCAAACTGTTGAAATGTTCAAAACAATACCAATACTATAGTAACGAATAGCTGGAATAAGGGTTCAAAAGAGCATCACCTGTCTTAGGTTTAACCAACAGACACCGTGATGCAAAAAATACTCTTTTAATCTGATGGTGAGTATTATATTAGTATCAAGATACTAATGCAGAAAAAAAAATCTTTACATAATATATCATAAAAGTCTGTGTAGAACATGGACAATAAAACAAATAAAGTACTAATACCACAAAAGCAATGGATCAACAAAGGCAGCGGTACAACAACTGCAACCATATGACGCTTCAAACCACAACACAGGGCCAGATTCCCACACGCTGGTCTGTGGCGAGGCGATGCGGTGAGGGCCCCTACAGCTTGATACTGTGTGTTTGATCGAGGGCTTTTCTTTGAAGAGGCTGAATGCCGTCACACTATACTATCAGCCCCTGAGGTCAGGAGAGACATGAGAGACCAGCGATTGACACGAGGACACCAGCCCCCATCCCCCCCCTCAGAAGATACACATTCTACATTATGCAGCCACAGAGTCTGCCTTGAGGCATGGGCCAGGTGCTTCATTCCAAGTTCAACACAGGTTGAGAACAAACCAAAACACACAATGTAATAAAGGGCAACTACCAACAAAAGTGCTTCATGGCCTAGTTTCAGATTACAGAATAGCTATAGGACTCAATAGAAACCAACGAGGGGAGGTACCTGTGGGAAAGACGGATGTACCCCTAGCAACACAAGGCACCTAACACAAGATAAGTAGTATATGAATTTGTAGTTTGGTATATTAGTAGTAGTGCACATTAGTAGCATCAAAGATGGTGCCTTTCAACGAATAATGGCGTCAATTCGACCTTTGTGAGCATCTCTGAAACGGCCTTGTGGATAGCCAGTGGCCTAAACATTAGCACAGCATTTCTTAATGGTATACCGATGGCTGTTAAGCTTCTGTGAATAATGGACAAGCCAGTGGGTCACGCTACAAAGACCTGCCCCTTAACAGCATTGATTCAGTTCTGTGGCCCTATTGGCCTTCAAGTCCTATAGGGTGAACTTATAAGAGGAAGCTGCAATTGAGAAGTTCTCTCACACACACACACACACACACACACACACACACACACACACACACACACACACACACACACACACACACACACACACACACACACACACACACACCACACACACACACACACACACACACACACACACCACTGAAAGTGCAAAGTTTAACGATGTATGTCCCCATGGAGTGATGCCAGGCAGAAACGGCGGGACGGACTTGCATGGCCGTGTACATTTCCTCTGCTTTGTGGTGAATAAATACAGCCGCTTCTTAGGATAGTCAAACAAACGCTGAGGCCGCGGCCAACCGGACGGCTCTGTGTCAACACTGGAGGAGCTGGGGTCTCCTGGGAAGGAGGATAGCAGGGACAGGAAATCCCTAGGCCATAGGCAATTCAACACCACAGGCCTAAGACCGACAGGTCGCCTATAGAGGATGAGGCCTATATAAACCGCAGCAGTCACGTTGCTGCGTCCTTACGTTGTATGGACTCTGGTTGTATTTACTAAACTGTTGTTTAATTGTTCTGTTCTGCAGCGATCCCGATAATAATTGGGGATTTTTGTTGATCAATAAACCTAAGACCACGAAGTTAAGACCAGAAATAGAAGCACACCTCAGCTCACTCATAATGATGCTAAATAATCATATTCAAATAATAACATCCCAGGCCACAACACTATCGATAATAGTGTTGCATGAATAGTTCCGAGGTCACTACAATATTTACAAAAATGCTAAATTATAAAATTATATTAGTTTGAAAGGAAAGCCTTTTGGTTAGAGGGTGTTAATGAAGGGGTCCTGGCGCTGTAACGATCGGGCCGTGGTGTGAGTACATGAGACTGAAAGAGGACTTTCACCAAAACACTGCTGAACATGGGTTGGATGAACACAGATAGATGGATAGCACCAAAATAAGAGTGACTCAAAAAAACAAGGATCCTGACTCGCAGCAATTGTATTTTAATGTGAGAGAGGAGGTCAGCACTCACCATGTTGAGCAACTCGGGCCCTTTGACGGAGATAAAGTTCAGTCCTGATTCATTGGCCACCGCCTGCCATGTGACAAACACACGCACACACACACACACACACACACACACACAGTGAGTTATACCAAATACCAGTAGAATGAGACTGACACACCTGACCAGATACCATACCAGCACCACAATACAACTCTTAGTTAAGGTGTACCTCACCGGGTGAATCAGTAATCCATTCAATAGAACGTTATTTATACAACTCTTTCCTGGCACAACAGCGAAAAGTGCTTATCAACAAAACAACACAACAAATAAATGACTTACACATAACCAGTAAAAGTTATTCACAGAAACACATTAAACACACTAAAATGAGACACGACTTAAGTGAAATTGTTGGTTGCAAAACAAATATAAAAATATGCATTCCCTTAAAAAATACAAAAACCATTCCACCATAATTTCACTGTACTGTACGTGTATTTGAAAATATAGCTGTTGAATTTTAAATCTTAGATAAACTTTAAAATGTGTATACATTTTCACAGTGTGAACTAAAAGCAGGGTCATTGTGTTGTACAAAACACTAGAGACGTTTATAAATGTCCGTGGCGTGAAGAGGCATGAGAAACATGAGGGACTGACCTTCGCAAGCAGGGTTTTACCACAGCCTGGGGGCCCGGCCAGAAGGACCCCGGCTGGGGCACTCAGCCCAAGGGCCCTGAACTGTTCTGGAGATCGCACCGGAGCCTTGACCACACACACACACACACACACACACACACATCTGCACTACAGCACACAACACAATCACAGACTACACACACACACACACACACACACACACACACACACACACACACACACACACACACACATTCATTTCTGCTCTACAGCCTTCAATAGTAATCATTAGTTACTTATCTGTAATTGAGGTAGACAATTACAATTGAGGTAAATACAGATAGACTGCGGACATTGGCTATCAGAAGTTGAGGCTAATAGCTAATAGCCTTTCACCTGTCAACACAAAAGTACCGGCCCGACGCGGTACCACATATCACATAATAACCATATGCAGTGGAAAAACCTAACCGATTGGTTCCAGAGTTTGCTGATGGACGCTGAAACACCTCCCTATGTTCCTCAAGGACCGAGGACTCGTTCAGCAACCTAAAGCTATCTACTGGTCTCCTACCAGTATGGCCATGGTCAGCTCCTCCCGGATGTCCTGCAGCGCCCCCACGTCCTCCCAGGTGACGTCAGGCACCGTGGCGAAGCCCTCCCGCTTGGACGAGGGCTGCACGCTGGCCAGGGACACCTGGAAGTCCGATAGTAGGATGCAGAGGCCGGCCAGCTGGTCTGGAGATAGAGGCTCAGCACTCCTCAGCAGCTGCTGCAGGCGCCACAGCTCCCCCTGTTGTACAGAGAGGGAAAGACATTCAGAATGGGCATCAGGGTGCCTTTCACAGCCAGGTACAATAAATGGAGTTTTTTAAAGGCTAATTAAAAAAGTAGCAAGTTTAAGTTCTACTCGTAGAAGTTTAGTAGTCGTTTTCTAAGCGATAATTGCTCGAAGATAGCACCATAACTCATGATATTGTGTTTGTTCATACGTATGAACAAATGGTTATCTAAATGGGAAAACGTTAAAAAATATATTCCCTACAAATTTGAGGGTAATGCAAGCACGTGTTATAATGGCGGTTGCGTTATATCGGAGGATGCGTTATATCGATTTGCTTATCGCGAAGGTGAAGTGTAGCCTCATCCCCTTGCCCTTGTGCTAACCAAGTAGCCATCCTCCTCCGACTGACCTTAACAACCTCGACGGGTTCTGAGGCTGGAATGACAACATCGAGCTGCTTGGACTCCTCCGGGCATTCTGATTGGTCCGTCGGCTCCGTCTCTGATGGGTCAACAGTGGGGGGGTCCTCGATCATGGGCTCAGGGTCACCCTCCGCCTCAATGACAGGAGGGGGTTCTTCCGTCTTTTCCTCCAAGGGAGGAGCCTCTGTCTGGGGAGGGCCTGGTTCTGGTCCGAGCGCTGGTCCCGGTCCTGGGTCTGTTGGGGCGTCCCTAGTTGTTTGGTTATGCAGGTCCAAGAGGACCCGGTTCACGGCGCTCATGGCGGCCTCGCGGCAGAGAGCCATGAGGTCCGCGCCCACGTAGCCTGGTGTCACCCTGGCCAGGAGCTTGTAGTCAAAGTCTTCCGGGAGCTTCAGCTTCCTGCACAGAGTCTTCAGGATCCTGGAGCCCCAGGAGAACATTTCAATGACTTTTAATGTCTTCGCTAATGGATGGCTCATTGGAATGCTCTGGTCTCACCAAGAAGGCCAAATCCAGGACACATACAACAGTCAGATAATAATGTTTGATGGGGTGTGGATGAAAGCAATTGGCCGGTTTGGTCAGTTAGGTCAAACTTAAGGCTACTTGAGGACATGGTGTGCGATAAGATCTTTCAGCCCAGAGTTAAACAAAACTCGGGGCAGATTTAAATTGTGTCATGCAGTGCAGGCGTGTGACAAACAAATCTTCCATAGCTTCATTTGTTTTCTACTTTGTTTTGTTAAACACAAGTAAGGCTCCAGGTCGTATTCTATCTAGCCAGTGTTGGGTGTTATTTGTTTTTGTGGCACACTCTACTGAGACGGCTCTCCTCGCGGTGACTGAGTCCCTCCGTGCTGCCAGAGCCTCTACCCTCTCATCGGTTCTCATTCTCCTCGACCTGTCCGCAGCATTTGACACGGTGAACCACCAGATCCTCCTTGCCACTCTTGCTGAACTTGGCATCGCTGAATCTGCTCTTTCCTGGTTCACATCCTACCTGATGAACCGCACCTATCAAGTGACATGGAATGGCTCCTTGTCCAAACCTTGCACGCTTGAAACTGGGGTCCCCCAAGGCTCTGTACTGGGGCCTCTTCTGTTCTCCCTCTATACCAGATCTCTGGGCTCTGTAATTGCGTCACATGGCTTTTCTTATCACTGCTATGCTGACGACACTCAGCTATTCCTCTCTTTCCCCTCATCAGATAAAGCCCTGATTGCAACACGCTATATCGGAATGTCTGGCGGACGTCAGCCACTGGACACTGCCCCATCACCTTGAGGCTTAACCTCAACAAAACCGAGCTTCTCCTCAATCTCCAGGGGAAGATTTGCCCACACATGGACTTACTGGCGTCACCGTGAGAACCATCACTGTATCTCCTTCTCAACTGCCAGAAACCTCGGTGAGGTATTGACAATAAGTTATGCTGCACGCAAAACATCACTGCGGTGGCCCGATCCTACAGATTGGTCACTTTACAACATCCGCCAGAATCCAGGCCCTTCCTCACAAGGAAGCAGCTCAGCTTCTAGTCCAATCACTGGTCATCTCCCGCCTCGACTACTGCCAACTCACTCCTGCTGGACTTTCTGCCTCTGCGATTAAACCTTTTGCAGCGCATCCAGAATGCGGCAGGAGCGCGCCTCGGTGTTCAACCTACCGAAGTTCTCCCCATGTGACCCCCTTCTTCCGGGACCTCCACTGGGCTTCCCGGTAGTAGCTCGCATCAAATTTAAGACGATGGTACTGGCATACAAGGCAGTCGATGGAACTGCCCCAGCCTACCTCCAAGCATTGCTAAAGCCACACACCCCAGCTCGATCGCTCAACTACCTCAGCTGGACGTCTGGTACCGCCATCGCTAAGAGCTAACAAAGGTTGTTCAGCAAAGTCACAACTCTTCTCGGTTTTGGGACCTCAGTGGTGGAACGAGCTCCCTGCCGTTCTCAGGACCGCAGAGTCGCTCACTATCTTCCGAAAAAGACTCAAGACTCACCTGTTCAGAGTCCACCTCGACTCTGCATAGCCACCCTCCCCCCTTTGGCCACCATTGTCAGATGGGTTACCTGGCCGGGTGTTCAAAGTATGTGCGGACCAGCTGGCTGGTGTATTCACAAACATTTTCAACCTCTCCCTCTCCACGGGCATAGTGCCAGCCTGCTTCAAGTCATCAGTAATCATTCCTGTACAAAAGAAGAGCAAGGTAACATGCCCAAACGACTGGCGCCCTGTTGCTCTCACCCCCATAGTGAGCAAATGCTTTGAAAAGCTCATCAAGGTGCTGATCTGCACAATGCTGCCCACCAGCCCTGGACCCCACCAATTTGCCTATCGGAAGAACAGATCGACAGATACGCATTGCCAAGCACTCACTTAGCCTCGCCCAGCCTCGACAAGAGGAACACCTATGTAGGATGCTGTTTGTTGATTATAGTTCAGCATTTCAACAATTGTCCCCTCCAGACTCGACAGGAAGCTCAGGGACCTAGGCAATTGATCCCAGCCTATGCAACTGGATCTTGACTTCCTGACGGATCGAAAACAGGTGGTGAAGATGGGTCCTAAGATCTCCGCCCCTCTGACCATCAGCACACGGAGCCCCCAAGGGCTGCTGTCCTAAGGCCCCTCCTCTACTCCCCTATACACCCACGACTGCGTGGCTACACACGGATCCAATGGCAGTGATCAGTTGCGATGACACGACAGTCATGGGCCTGATCACTGGATGGTGATGAGACGGCTATAAGGAGCGAGGTCGACTGTCTGGCTCAGTCAGCCAGGACAAAACCTCATTCTCACACACGATAAGACCAGGAGCTCGTAGTGGACTCAGGAAGAAGAGACAGATGTCAACACCCAATCTCCATCAATGTTCTGCTGTGAGAGGGTACACAGCATTAAGTTCGTTGGAGTCCACATCACCAGAGACCTCACCTGGGTGGAGCACACCAAACCAGGTGGTGAAAAAGCCCACAGCGCGCACTATTTCACCTTAGGCGTCTGAAAAGTTTGGCGTGGGCCCAACGATCCTGCGGGGCCTTCTCAGAGGCACAACGGAAGAGCATATTGACTGGATGCCATTCACTGCCTGGTACGGAGAACTGCACTGCCAAAGCCGCCAGATGCTGCAAAGGGTAGGTGCGGACAGCTGAGAGGATCAGCGATGTGAGCTTCCCTCCATCCAGGAACCTACAAGGCCCGGTGTGTCAGGAGGGCCTCCGAATCATGGGGACTCCAGCCACCCAACCAGAAACTGTTTGAGCTACTTGCGTCAGGGAGGCGGTACCAAAGACTAAGGGCCAAACAGAGGATAACAAGCCAGTTTTTTCCCAAGCAGACTCCTGGAAAAAACCACTACGCCCCAACCATCCACACGCACACCACAACAACAGACTGGTTTGTTACTTTTTAGTATTATTGATCTTGCTAATTACTTATTTATTTATTTTTACTTTGCTTCCTTTTCATATGGTTTTTATTTTTATTCTTATTTATTTTAATCTTTTACTGTTGCTGTATGTGTAATGTTGAGGAACCAAGCCTAAGATTTCTCACTCTTGAGTACCAGCAGTAGTAAAGACTTATTAATAAGATAATTAATAAGTGATTCCTGATTCTAATTGTACCACTGTATTGTATTGTGATGTATTGTGGTTATTGATATTACTTAACTGTGTTAGCAACTTGCTGTATCGCTGCTATCATTGCTGTAACACGGGGAATTGGTTAGCCTAGTGGATTGTTGTGTAACTTGCACTTGGTTCATGAATTCTTATGTACCGATAGCGATATTTGTTTGCACTTCTTATGACAAATGTACTTATTGTAAGTCGCTTTGGATAAAAGCGTCTGCTAAATGCCCTAAATGTAAATGTTTCTGTTCAGTGTTTAAAGACACTGTGCATGCTAAGAGACTTAGAGACTGAGGCATGCTGTTAACATTCTGAGCAAAGAGAGTGTCTGTGTTTTAGGCAGTGTGATAATCTGTATGATGAGTGCAGGGCAACATTTCAATAGGTTGTGACCAGTATGTGTAGGACATGGTGTTTTTAAACTGATTGGAACACAGCCTAGGCATTCACTCCTGAACTGCTCATTTCCAACATGTATGATGGCGTAACTTCACCCCCAGCTGAGCAGAGATAAAGCAGGTTTTATAATCTGCAGTGTATGTTGTCCTTGTTTATTAACATCTGTCGTGTTGTGCACCAAAACATTCAACTCACATTTACGATTTGCCACTTTGAAAGCTGTGTTAAAAATCGGATCTAAAAGCCATGTTAAACACCATGTTAAAAGCAGATTTGAAGCCGTGTTTAAAGCCCCAGAGCCCTACCTCAGGCGCGCGGCTTCGTCGGGGATGCCCAGGCAGATCTCCCGGTCGAAGCGGCCGGCCCGTCTCAGGGCCGGGTCCAGGGAGTCTGGGCGGTTGGTGGCCCCGATCACCAGCACCTGGACCGTCACCTCCAGAGAGTTCAGGTCTGGAGACGGAGGGTTCAGTACAGTTCAAACACCTGGCCAGCATTGATCTTTTAGTTATGTTCATTTGTGTAGAATAAGAAAAAGTTCAACGTATCCAGCGTTGGGTGGGGTCAGGTATGAAGTGCATCTTAATACTTGTTTAAATTGGCTGCTGCGGAAGTTATACCAGGAAATAGGCACGTCTCTACCGCTTTAACCAATTCAGCTGTTCATCTAGAATGCCCCATTACAAATTAAAGTGTGAATGAACATGTGTTTTTTGTTAGTGTGTGTGGTCATGTTTCTGTGTTCCGCTGTTTGTGTGTGCTCCCCTGTTTGTGTGTGTGCGTGTTCCCCTGTGTGTGTGCGTGCGTGCGTGCGTGCAGTGCGTCGCGTGCGTGCGTGCTGCGGTGCGTGCGTGCGTGCGTGCGAGCATTTGTTCATGTGTCTGTGCTCATGTACTTTATACAGTAGGTGCTAAATAATTGCGACTCGCAACACAATTTCTAATCCTTTCGGACTCTTATACACCACCACCAATGGATTGAAATGAAACAAACGTGAGATTGTGCTTTAAAACTGCAGACTTTCGCTTTAATTCTGAGGGTATTTTACATCAAATTCAGGTGAATGTGTAGGATATTACAGTGTTTGTATTGTGGGGCCCCTTCTTTTTAAGGGACCGGTCCGAAAGTAATGGGACAATGGCTGATCAGCTGTTCCATGCTTGGTGTGTCTTATTCTCCTCCTTATCCCATTTACGGAGCAGCAGATAAAAGGTCTAGTGAGTTCATTGTTTAAGTGTAGGAATCTGTTTGCGGTCGTCAACTCCATATGAGATCCAAAGAGCGGTCACTATCAATGAAAGAAGCCATCCATTAGGCTGGAAAATCCAAAACAAACAATCAGAGGAGATAGCAATCATCGATGTGGCCCAATCAACAGTTTTGGAAATTCTTAAAAGAAAGTTTGGCAACCGGTGGTGAGCTCAGCAACACCAAAAGACCCGGAAGACCACGGAAAACAACTGTGGTGGATGACCGAAGAATTCTTTCCCTGGTGAAGAAAACACCCTTCACAACAGTTGGCCAGATCAAGACCACCCACCAGGAGGTAGCTGTTTGTGTGTCAAAGTCAACAATCAAGAGAAGACTTCACCAGAGGGAATACAGAGGGGTCACCACAAGATGTAAACCATTGGTGAGCCTCAAAAACAGGAAGGACAGATTAGTTTGCCAAACAACATCTAAAAAAGCCTTCACAGTTCTGAAACCACATCCTATGGGCAGATGCGACAAAGATCAACTTGTAGCAGAGTGATGGGAAGAGAAGAGTGGAGAAGGAAAGGAACTGCTCATGATCCAAAGTATACCACCTAATCAGTGAAGCATGGTGGTGGTAGAGTCATGGCGTGGGCATGTATGGCTGCCAATGGAACTGGTTCCCTTGTATCCCTTGTATTTACTGATGTGACTGCTGACAAAAGCAGCAGGATGAATTCTGAAGTGTTTCGGGCAATATTATCTGCTCATATCCAGTCAAATGTTTCAGAACTCATTGGACCGCACTTCACAGTGCAGATGGACAATGACCGGAAGCATACTGCGAAAGCAACCAAAGAATTTTTTTAAGTCAAGAGTGAAATTTATCGCAATGGCCAGTCAATCACGCTGACGTGCAAATCCGATTGAGAATGCATTTAACTTGCTGAAGCAAACTGAAGGGAAAATCCCCAGGAACATAGCAGGAACTGAGACGTTGCCAGTAGAGGGCCTGGCAGAGCGTCACATGAGGAAGTTTGATTTATGGATTGTTTAATTGTCCCATTACTTTTGGTCTCTTAAAAAGTGGGAGGCACATATACAAACTGTACTGAATGTTTATACCCTCAAATTGAAGCTGAAAGTCTGCAGTTAAAGCTCATCTTGTTGGTTTTATTTCAAATCCATTGTGGTGGTGTATAGAGCCAAAAAGATTAGAATTGTGTCGATGTCCCAATATTTATGGACCTGACTGCATGCGTGTGTGTGTCTGTATTTAAGTGTGTGTCTGTCTGAAAGTATTCTTGTGTGCGTTTGTTCATGTGTTTGTGTCTCTGTGTGCTTGTTCATGTGTCTGTTTGTATGTTCATATGTCTCTGCGTGTGTTCATACAACTCTGTGTGTTCTTGTCTCTGTCTTGGTGCGTTTACGTCTGTGGTGCGGTGTGCTCCCCGTATGTCCCTACCATCCATGCAGGTAAGGAGCTGGGCCACAATCCTCCTTTCCATGTCCTTGGAGGCCACCTCTCTCTTTGGGGTGATGGCGTCGATCTCATCTATGGAGAGGATGCACGGTGCACTCGTCTGCGGGGGGGGTGGTGGGGGGGTGACGATGATCAGGGGGGAAAAAAAAAAAAAACAAAACGGGGGGGGGAAAAGGCAGGTGTTTGAGATAAATGAGACACCTGGGATAGCATTCTCCTTGGCATTGAATGATAACTATAATTATCAGTGTTGAGAAGGGTTAGAGCCTAACTGATTGATGTCACTTATGCAATATGAACATTGGCTCTCAGCGGATAATAGCAAATACGCAGAATCTGAGACATTTCTAGAGCGGCTCCAGGCAGCCAAGC
>OLKM01004316.1:0-23362 GCA_900291075.1 Melanogrammus aeglefinus | reverse complement strand
TTATTCAGTACATTAAGAGTGCCATTACTTTTGTTTGAAATAGACTTTAGTAAATTATTCAATGAGCATTTTGCAAAAAATTCTATTTTTAATATCTCTGTATGAGACAAGTGTTCAGGTTTGTTATACCACGCGACTTCATGAACCTGTGCTGAGGAATCAGTGACAATGGAGTTAATGTAAATAATCTTCCGCTGAACAGGGACTTGAACCCTGGACCCTCAGATTAAAAGTCTGATGCTCTAAGGGACTGAGCTATCAGGCCTTAGTGAATGAATTATTTGCACATCAGAAACGGATTTCAATTTTCCATTAAAATTACCTGTACCAGCCACATAGAATCAAAGCCATGAGCTGTGCTTGCTGTAGAAAATTGTTTTTTTATTTTATGACCCTCAGATTAAAAGTCTGACCGGCTGAGCTATCCAGGCTTCAATGAGTCAATTTATTGGCACATCGAAAACGGATTTCAATTTTCCATTAAAATTACCTGTACCAGCTACATAGAATTCAGGTTTGTATACCAGCACTCATCAACCTGTGCTGAGGAATCAGTGTCAATTAAGTTAATGGAAATAAACTACTGCCTGAACAGGGACAGAAAACGGATTTTCAAATTTCCATTAAAATACCTGTACCAGCTACCATAGATTCAAAGCCATGAGCTGTGCTGATGTAGAAAAATGTTTTTTTCTATCATGATGGCTCTCTGTGCGGGGAATTAGCTTCAAATGGTAGAGCGCTCGCTTAGCATGTGAGAGGTAAGCGGGATCGATGCCTGCATTCTCCCATGTCTTGCGTTCCTCAAAGATTTTTCCAGTTAGAAGACAAATGAATAAGAAATCGGCTAAAGTGTGTTGGAGAACCATTTGGTTCTTTGCAAATAACCCTCTGCAACTGAAGGTTAAACCCAATGCATCACATTATTCAGTATATTAGATAGTGCCGATTACTTTATTGGGAATACCACTTTAGTAAATTATTCAATGTGCATTTTGCAAAATTGCTGCTTTTTAATCTTCTCGCATGAGACAAGTGTTCAGGGTTTGTATACCAGCACTCATGAACCTGTGCTGCGGAATCAGTGACAATGGAGTTATGTAAATAAACTTCCGCCTGAACAGGGACTTGAACCCTGGACCCTCAAGATTAAAAGTTCTGATGCTCTACCGGCTGAGCTATCCCGGCTTCATTGAGGAAATTAATATGCACATCGAAAGAGATTTCAATTTTCCATTAAAATTTACCTGTACCAGGTTACATAGAATCAAAAGCCATGAGTGTGCTTGCTGTAGAAAAATGTTTTTTTTTTATTTTATGAGAGTGGCTTCTGAAAGGGGAATTAGCTCAAAATGGATAGAGCGCTCGCTTAGCATGTGAAGAGGTAGCGGGATCGATGCCTGCATTCTCCCAAAGTCTTGCATTCCTGGTCTTTTTGCAAATAACCGCTGCAACTGGAAGGTTAAACCCAATGCATCACATTATTCAGTATATTAGAGTGCCGATTAATTTGTTTGGAATAGACTTTGTAGTAAATTTATTCAATGTGCATTTTGCAAAATTCTGCTTTTAAATCTCTCTGTATGAGACAAGTGTTCAGGTTTGTATACCAGCACTCATCAACCTGTGCTGAGGAATCAGTGTCAATTAAGTTAATGGAAATAAACTACTGCCTGAACAGGGACAGAAAACGGATTTCAAATTTCCATTAAAAATACCTGTACCAGCTACATAGAATCAAAGCCATGAGCTGTGCTTGCTGTAGAAAATTGTTTTTTTATCTTATCAGTTGGCTGTTTGTGAGGGGAATTAGCTCAAATGGTAGAGCGCTCGCTTAGCATGTGAGAGGTAGCGGGATCGATGCATGCATTCTCCACTGTCTTGCGTTCCTCAAAGATTTTTCCAGTTAAGGACAATGAATAAGAAATCGGCTAAAGTGTGTGTTGGAGAACATTTGGTTCTTTGCAATAACCTCTGCAACTGAAGGTTAAACCCAATGCATCACATTATTCAGTATATTAGATAGTGCCGATTACTTTATGGAATACAGTTTAGTATAAATTATTCAATGTGCATTTTGCAAAAACTCTGCTTTTTAATTCTCTCTGATGAGACAAGTGTTCAGGTTTTGTATACCAGCAACTCATGAACCTGTGCTGAGGAATCAGTGACTATGGAGTTAATGCAAATAATCTTCCGCCTGAACAGGGACTTGAACCCTGGACCCTCAGATTAAAAGTCTGATGCTCTACCGGCTGAGCTATCCATCCTTCATCGAGGGAATTAATTGGCACATCGAAAACAGATTTCAATTTTCCATTAAAATTACCTGTACCAGCTACATAGAATCAAACGCATGAGCTGTGCTTGCTGTAGAAAATTGTTTTTTTTTATTTTATGAGATCGATTTCAGAAGCGGGGATTTAGCTTAAATGGTAGAGCGCTCGCCTTAGGCATGTGAGAGGGTAGCGGGATCGATATGCCTGCATTCTCCAAATGTCTTGCATTCCTGTTTCTTTGCAAATAACCTCTGCAACTGGAGGTAAAACCCAATGCATACTACATTATTCAGTATATTTAGAGTGCCGATTACTTTGTTTGAATAGACTTATATAAATTTTCAATGAGCATTTTTGCAAAAAATTCTACTTTTAAATCTCTCTCTGTTTGAGACAAGTGTTCAGGTGTGTATACAGCACTCATCATGACCTGTGCTGAAGAATCAGTGAACAATGAAGTTAATGTAAATTAATCTACCGCCTGAACAGGGACTTGATTCCTGGACCCTCAGATTAAAAGTCTGACCGGCTGAGCTATCCAGGCTTCAATGAGTCAATTTATTGGCACATCAAAAACGGATTTTCAATTTTCCATTAAAATTACCTGTACCAGCTACATAGAATTCAGGTTTGTATTACCAGCACTCATCAACCTGTGCTGAGGAATCAGTGTTCAATTAAGTTAAGGAAATAAACTACTGCCTGAACAGGGACAGAAACGGATTTCAAATTTCCATTAAAAATACCTGTACCAGCTACCATAGAATCAAAGCCATGAGCTGTGTGCTTGCTGTAGAAAAATGTTTTTTTATCTTATCAGATGGCTGTCTGTGTGGGGAATTAGCTCAAATGGTAGAGCGCTCGCTTAGCATGTGAGAGGTAGCGGGATCGATGCCTGCATTCTCCAATGTCTTGCGTTCCTCAAAGATTTTTCCAGTTAAGGACAATGAATAAGAAATCGGCTAAAGTGTGTTGGAGAACATTTGGTTCTTTGCAAATAACCTCTGCAACTGGAAGGTTAAACCCAATGCATCACATTATTCAGTATATTAGATAGTGCCGATTACTTTATTGGAATACACTTTAGTAAATTATTCAACGTGCATTTTGCAAAATTGCTCGCTTTTTAAATCTCTGCATGAGACAAGTGTTCAGGTTTGTATACCAGCCACTCATGAACTGTGCTGCGGAATCAGTGACAATGGAGTTAATATGAATAATCTTCCGCCTGAACAGGGACTTGAACCCTGGACCCTCAGATTAAAAGTCTGATGCTCTACCGGCTGAGCTATCCAGGCTTCATTGAGGAAATTAATTGGCACATCGAAAGCAGATTTCAATTTTCCATTAAAATAACCTGTACCAGCTACATAGAATCAAAGCCATGAGCTGTGCTTGCTGTAGAAAATTGGTTTTTTATTTTATGAGATTGATTTCTGAGCGGGGAATTAGCTCAAATGGTAGAGCGCTCGCTTAGCATGTGAGAGGTAGCGGGATCGATGCCTCCATTCTCCAAAGTCTTGCATTCCTGGTTCTTTGCAAATAACCTCTGCAACTGGAAGGTTAAACCCAATGCATCACATTATTCAGTATATTAGATAGTGCCGATTACTTTGTTTGAATAGACTTTAGTAAATTATTCAATGAGCATTTTGCAAAAATTCTACTTTTAATTCTCTCTGTTTGCGACAAGTGTTCAGGTGTGTATACCAGCACTCATAAACCTGTGCTGATGATTCAGTGTCAATTAAGTTAATGGAAATAAACTACTGCCTGAACAGGGACAGAAAACGGATTTCAAATTTCCATTAAAAATACCTGTACCAGCAACATAGAATCAAAGCCATGAGCTGTGCTTGCTGTAGAAAATTGTTTTTTTATCTTATCAGTTGGCTGTCTGTGAGGGGAATTAGCTCAAATGGTAGAGCGCTCGCTTAGCATGTGAGAGGTAGTGGGATCGGATGCCTGCATTCTCCTAATGTCTTGCGTTCCTCAAAGATTTTTCCAGTTAAGGACAATGAATAAGAAATCGGCTAAAGTGTGTTGGAGAACATTTTGGTTCTTTGCAAATTAACCTCTGCAACTGGAAGGTTAAACCCAATGCATCACAATTATTCAGTATATTAGATAGTGCGATTACTTTGTTTGAATAGACTTTAGGTAAATTTATTCAATGAGCATTTTGCAAAAATTCTACTTTTTAAATCTCTCTGTTTGCGATAAGTGTTTCAGGTGTGGTATACCAGCACTCCATGAACCTGTGCTGATGATTCAGTGACAATGAAGTTAATGTAAATAATCTACACCTGAACAGGGACTTGAACCTGGAACCCTCAGATTAAAAGTCTGATGCTCTACCGGCTGAGCTATCCAGGCTTCAGTGAATAAATTTATTGGCACATCAGAAAAGGATTTCAATTTTCCATTAAAATTACCTGTACCAGCCACATAGAATCAAAGCCATGAGTGCTGTCTTTGCTGTAGAAAATTGTTTTTTTATTTTATGAGATGGCTTTCTGAAAGGGGAATTAGCTCAAATGGTAGAGCGCTCGCTTAGCATGTGAGAGGTAGCGGGATCGATGCCTGCATTCTCCAAAGTCTTGCATTCCTGGTTCTTTGCAAATAACCGCTGCAACTGGAAGGTTAAACCCAATGCATCACATTATTCAGTATATTAGAGTGCCGATTAATTTGTTTGAATAGACTTTAGTAAATTATTCAATGTGCATTTTGCAAAAATTCTGCTTTTAAATCTCTCTGTATGAGACAAGTGTTCAGGTTTGTATACCAGCACTCATCAACCTGTGCTGAGGAATCAGTGTCAATTAAGTTAATGGAAATAAACTACTGCCTGAACAGGGACAGAAAACGGATTTCAAATTTCCATTAAAAATACCTGTACCAGCTACATAGAATCAAAGCCATGAGCTGTGCTTGCTGTAGAAAAATGTTTTTTTATCTTATCAGTTGGCTGTATGTGAGGGGAATTAGCTCAAATGGTAGAGCGCTCGCTTAGCATGTGAGAGGTAGCGGGATCGATGCCTGCATTCTCCAATGTCTTGCGTTCCTCAAAGATTTTTCCAGTTAAGGACAATGAATAAGAAATCGGCTAAAGTGTGTTGGAGAACATTTGGTTCTTTGCAAATAACCTCTGCAACTGGAAGGTTAAACCCAATGCATCACATTATTCAGTATATTAGATAGTGCCGATTACTTTATTGGAATACACTTTAGTAAATTATTCAATGTGCATTTTGCAAAAACTCTGCTTTTAAATCTCTCTGTATGAGACAAGTGTTCAGGTTTGTATACCAGCACTCATGAACCTGTGCTGCGGAATCAGTGACAATGGAGTTAATATAAATAATCTTCCGCCTGAACAGGGACTTGAACCCTGGACCCTCAGATTAAAAGTCTGATGCTCTACCGGCTGAGCTATCCAGGCTTCATTGAGGAAATTAATTGGCACATCGAAAGCAGATTTCAATTTTCCATTAAAATAACCTGTACCAGCGACATAGAATCAAAGCCATGAGCTGTGCTTGCTGTAGAAAATTGTTTTTTTTATTTTATGAGATCGATTTCTGAGCGGGGAATTAGCTCAAATGGTAGAGCGCTCGCTTAGCATGTGAGAGGTAGCGGGATCGATGCCTCCATTCTCCAAAGTCTTGCATTCCTGGTTCTTTGCAAATAACCTCTGCAACTGGAAGGTTAAACCCAATGCATCACATTATTCAGTATATTAGATAGTGCCGATTACTTTGTTTGAATAGACTTTAGTAAATTATTCAATGAGCATTTTGCAAAAATTCTACTTTTAAATCTCTCTGTTTGCGACAAGTGTTCAGGTGTGTATACCAGCACTCATGAACCTGTGCTGATGATTCAGTGACAATGAAGTTAATGTAAATGATCTACCACCTGAACAGGGACTTGAACCCTGGACCCTCAGATTAAAAGTCTGATGCTCTACCGGCTGAGCTATCCAGGCTTCAGTGAATAAATTTATTGGCACATCAGAAAAGGATTTCAATTTTCCATTAAAATTACCTGTACCAGCCACATAGAATCAAAGCCATGAGCTGTGCTTGCTGTAGAAAATTGTTCTTTTATTTTATGAGATGGCTTTCTGAAAGGGGAATTAGCTCAAATGGTAGAGCGCTCGCTTAGCATGTGAGAGGTAGCGGGATCGATGCCTGCATTCTCCAAAGTCTTGCATTCCTGGTTCTTTGCAAATAACCGCTGCAACTGGAAGGTTAAACCCAATGCATCACATTATTCAGTATATTAGAGTGCCGATTACTTTGTTTGAATAGACTTTAGTAAATTATTCAATGTGCATTTTGCAAAAATTCTGCTTTTAAATCTCTCTGTATGAGACAAGTGTTCAGGTTTGTATACCAGCACTCATCAACCTGTGCTGAGGAATCAGTGTCAAGTAAGTTAATGGAAATAAACTACTGCCTGAACAGGGACAGAAAACGGATTTCAAATTTCCATTAAAAATACCTGTACCAGCTACATAGAATCAAAGCCATGAGCTGTGCTTGCTGTAGAAAAATGTTTTTTTATCTTATCAGATGGCTGTCTGTGCGGGGAATTAGCTCAAATGGTAGAGCGCTCGCTTAGCATGTGAGAGGTAGTGGGATCGATGCCTGCATTCTCTAATGTCTTGCGTTCCTCAAAGATTTTTCCAGTTAAGGACAATGAATAAGAAATCGGCTAAAGTGTGTTGGAGAACATTTGGTTCTTTGCAAATAACCTCTGCAACTGGAAGGTTAAACCCAATGCATCACATTATTCAGTATATTAGATAGTGCCGATTACTTTGTTTGAATAGACTTTAGTAAATTATTCAATGAGCATTTTGCAAAAGTGCTACTTTTAAATCTCTCTGTTTGCGACAAGTGTTCAGGTGTGTATACCAGCACTCATGAACCTGTGCTGATGATTCAGTGACAATGAAGTTAATGTAAATAATCTACCACCTGAACAGGGACTTGAACCCTGGACCCTCAGATTAAAAGTCTGATGCTCTACCGGCTGAGCTATCCAGGCTTCAATGAGTCATTTTCAAGAAAACGGATTTCAAATTTCCATTGAAATTACCTGTACCAGCAACATAGAATCAAAGCCATGACCTGTGCTTGCTTGTAGAAAAATTGTTTTTTTTATCTTATCAGTTGGCTGTTTTGTGAGGGGAATTAGCTCAAATGTTGTAGACGCTCCTCGCTTAGCATCGTGAGGGTTAGCGGGACGATGCTGCATTCTCCAATGTCTTCGTTCCTCAAAGATTCTTCCAGTTAAGGACAATGAATAAGAAATCGGCTAAAGTGTGTTGGAGAACATTTGGTTCTTTGCAAATAACCTCTGCAACTGGAAGGTTAAACCCAATGCATCACATTATTCAGTATATTAGATAGTGCCGATTACTTTATTGGAATACACTTTAGTAAATTATTCAATGTGCATTTTGCAAAATTGCTGCTTTTAAATCTCTCTGCATGAGACAAGTGTTCAGGTTTGTATACCAGCACTCATGAACCTGTGCTGCGGAATCAGTGACAATGGAGTTAATGTAATTAATTCTTCCGCCTGAACAGGGACTTGAACCTGACCCTCAGATTAAAAGTCTGATGCTCTACCGGCTGAGCTATCCAGGCTTCATTGAGGAAATTAATTGGCACATCGAAAGCAGATTTCAATTTTCCATTAAAATAACCTGTACCAGCGACATAGAATCAAAGCCATGAGCTGTGCTTGCTGTAGAAAATTGTTTTTTTTTATTTATGGATCGATTTCTGAGCGGGAATTAACTCAAATGTTCTAGAGCGCCGCTAGCATGTAGAGGTAGCCGGATCGATGCCTCCAGTTCTTCAATGTCTCGCATTCCTAGTTCTTGGCACATAACCTCTGCAATGAAGGTAAACCCAATGCATCACATTATTACAGTATATAGATAGTGCTGACTACTTAGTATTGAATAGACTTAGTAATTATTCAATGCAGCTCATTTGCAACAATTCTACTTTTAAATCTCTCTGTTGCGACAATGTTCAGGTTGTAATACCAGCTACTCATGAACTGATGCTGATGATTCAGTGACAAACGTATTTTAAATTTTACCATCTGAAGAACATGGACTTGACCCTGGACGCTACAAGATTAAAAGTCTGATGCTTCGGCTTGATGCTATCAAATGCTTCTAGTGAATAAATTCTGATGGCACAGTCTGAAAAGGATTTCAATTTTCATTAAATTACCTGTAGCAGCCACAATAGAATCAAAGCCATGAGCTGTGCTTGCTGTAGATCATGTTGCTTTTATTTCTATGAGATGGCTTTTGAAAGGGGAATTAGCTCAGAATTTTTGCGCTCGCTTAGCATGATGAGAGTAAGCGGATCGATCCTGCATTCCCAAGTGTCTTGCATTCCTGGTTCTTTGCAAATAACCGCTGCAACTGGAAGGTTAAACCCAATGCATCACATTATTCAGTATTATTATAGTGCCGATTACTTTTGTTTGAATAGACTTTAGTAAATTATTCAATGTGCATTTTTGCAAAAATTCTGCTTTTAAAATCTCTCTTGTATGAGACAGTGTTTCAGGTTTGTATACCAGCACTCATCAACCTGTGCTGAGGAATCAGTGTCAATTAAGTTAATGGAAATAAACTACTGCCTGAACAGGGACAGAAAACGGATTTCAAATTTCCATTAAAAATACCTGTACCAGCATACATAGAATCAAAGCCATGAGCTGTGCTTGCTTGTAGAAAATTGTTTTTTTTATCTTATCAGATGGCGTGTCTGTGAGGGGAATTAGCTCAAATGGTAGAGCGCTCGCTTAGCATGTGAGAGGTAGCGGGATCGATGCCTGCATTCTCCAATGTCTTGCGTTCCTCAAAGATTTTTCCAGTTAAGGACAATGATAAGAAATCGGCTAAAGTGTGTTGGAGAACATTTGGTTCTTTGCAAATAACCTCTGCAACTGGAAGGTTAAACCCAATGCATCACATTATTCAGTATATTAGATAGTGCCGATTACTTTATTGGAATACATCTTTAGTAAAATTATTCAATGTGCATTTTGCAAAAACACTGCTTTTAAATCTCTCTGTATGAGACAAGTGTTCAGGTTTGTATACCAGCACTCATGAACCTGTGCTGAGGAATCAGTGACTATGGAGTTAATGTAAATTAATCTTCCGCCTGAACAGGGACTTGTGAACCCTGGACCCTCAGATTAAAAGTCTGATGCTCTACCGCTGAGCTATCCAGCTTCATTGAGGGAATTAATTGGCACATCGAAAACAGATTTCAATTTTCCATTAAAATTACCTGTACCAGCTACATAGAATCAAAGCCATGAGCTGTGCTTGCTGTAGAAAATTGTTTTTTTTATCTTATGAGATCGATTTCTGAGCGGGGATTTAGCTCAAATGGTAGAGCGCTCGCTTAGCATGTGAGAGGTAGCGGGATCGATGCCTGCATTCTCCAATGTCTTGGCATTCCTGGTTCTTTGCAAATAACCTCTGCAACTGGAAGGTAAAACCCCAATGCATCACATTATTCAGTATGATTTAGAGTGCCGATTACTTTTGTTTGAATAGACTTAGTAAATTTTTCAATTGAGCATTTTGCAAAAATTCTTACTTTTAAATCTCTCTGTTTGAGACAAGTGTTCAGGTGTGTATACCAGCACTCATGAAACCTGTGCTGAAAGAATCAGTGACAATGAAGTTAATGTAAATAATCTAAGCCGCCTGAACAGGACTTGATTCCTGGACCCCTCAGATTAAAAGTCTGACCGGCTGAGCTATCCAGGCTTCAATGAGTCAATTTATTGGCACATCGAAAACGGATTTCAATTTTCCATTAAAATTACCTGTACCAGCTACATAGAATTCAGGTTTGTATACCAGCACTCATCAACCTGGTGCTGAGGAATCAGTGTCAATTAAGTTATGGAAATAAACTACTGCCTGAACAGGGACAGAAAACGGATTTCAAATTTCCATTAAAAATACCTGTACCAGCTACATAGAATCAAAAGCCATGAGCTGTGTGCTTGCTGTAGAAAAGTTTTTTTTTATCTTATCAGATGGCTTTCTGTGCGGGGAATTAGCTCAAATGGTAGAGCGCTCGCTTTAGCATGTGAGAGGTAGCGGGATCGATGCCTGCATTCTCCAATTGTCTTTGCGTTCCTCAAAGATTTTTCAGTTAGGAGACAATGAATAAGAAATTCGGCTAAAGTGTTTGTGAGAACATTTGGTTCTTTTGCAAATAACCTCTGCAACTGGAAGGTTAAACCCAATGCATCACATTATTCAGTATATTAGATAGTGCCGATTACTTTCTTGGAATACACTTTAGTAAATTATTCAATGTGCATTTTGCAAAATTGCTGCTTTTAATCTCTCTGCATGAGACAAGTGTTCAGGTTTGTATACCAGCACTCATGAACCTGTGCTGCGGAATCAGTGACAATGGAGTTAATATTAATTATCTCTTCCGCGCTGAACAGGGACTTGAAACCCTGGACCCTCCAGATTAAAGTCTGATGCTCTACCGGCTGAGCTATCCAGGGCTTCATTGAGGAAATTAATTGGCACATCGAAGCAGATTTCAATTTTCCATTAAAATTACCTGTACCACTACATAGAATCAAAGCATGAGCTGTGCTTGCTGTTAGAAATTTGTTTTTTTATTTTATGAGATCGATTTCTTGAGCGGGGAATTAGCTCAAATGGTAGAGCGCTCGCTTAGCATGTGAGGGTAGCGGGATCGGATGCCTCCATTCTCCAAAGTCTTGCATTCCTGGTTTCTTTGCAAATAACCTCTGCAACTGGAAGGTTAACCCAATGCATCACATTAATTCAGTTATTAGTATAGTGCCGATTACTTTGTTTGAATATAGACTTTAGTAAAATTTATTCAATGAGCATTTTGCAAAAATTCTACTTTTAAATCTCTCTGTTTTGCGACAAGTGTTCAGGTGTGTATACCAGCACTCATGAACCTGTGCTGATGATTTCAGTGACAATGAAGTTAATGTAATATCTACCACCTGAACAGGGACTTGAACCCTGGACCCTCAGATTAAAAGTCTGATGCTCTACCGGCTGAGCTATCAGGCTTCAGTGAATAAATTTATTGGCACATACAGAAAAGGATTTCAAATTTTCCATTAAAAATTACCTTGTACCAGCCACATAGAATCAAAGCCATGAGCTGTGCTTGCTGTAGAAAATTGTTTTTTTATTTTTATGAGATGTGGCTTTCTGTGCGGGGGAATTAGCTCAAATGGTAGAGCGCTCGCTTAGCATGTGAGAGAGGTAGCGGATCGATGCCTGCATTCTCCAAAGTCTTGCATTCCTGGTTCTTTGCAAATAACGCCTGCAACTGGAAGGTTAAACCCAATGCATCACATTATTCAGTATATTGAGAGTGCCGATTACTTTTGTTGAATAGACTTTAGTAAATTATTCAATGTGCATTTTGCAAAAATTCTGCTTTTTAAATCTCTCTGTATGAGACAAGTGTTCAGGTTTGTATACCAGCACTCATCAACCTGTGCTGAGGAATCAGTGTCAATTGGAGTAGTAATGGTAAATAATCTTCTGCCTGAACAGGACATGAAACGGATGGTAAATTCAATTAAAAATACCTGATACCTGCTACCGGCTGAGCATCCAAGGCTTCATGAGCTGTGCTTGCTGTAGACGAAAATGATTTCATTTTATCTTATCAGTTGCCTGTCTATGCGGGAATATTAGCTCAAAGAGGTATGAGCTCTCGCTTAGCATGTGAGAAGATACGGGTTGGTTGCTGCATTCTCCGAGATTGCTTTCTGTGCGGGGATTAGCTCAAATTGGTAGAGCGCTCGCTAGCATGTGAGAAGAGTAGCGGGATCGATCCTGCATTCTCCAAAGGTCTTGGACGTTCCTGGTTTTCCTTTGCAAATAACCTCTGCAACTGGAAGGTTAAACCCAATGCATCACATTATTCAGTATATTAGATGTGCCCGATTACTTTGTTTGAATAGACTTTAGGTAAATTATTCACATGTGCATTTTTGCAAAAAATCTGCTTTTAAATCTCTCTGTATGAGACAAGTGTTCAGGTTTGTTATACCCAGCACTCATGAACCTGTGCTGAGGAATCAGTGACTATGGAGTTAATGTAAATAATCTTCCGCCTGAACAGGGACTTGAACCCTTGGAACCCTCAGATTTAAAAGTCTGATTGCTCTACCGGCTGAGCTATCCAGGCTTCAGTGAAGGAATTTATTGGCACATCAAAAACAGATTTCAATTTTCCATTAAAATTACCTGTACCAGCTACATAGAATCAAAGCCATGAGCTGTGCTTGCTGTAGAAAATTGTTTTTTTTATTTTATGAGATCGATTTCTGAGCGGGGATTTAGCTTAAATGGTAGAGCGCTCGCTTAGCATGTGAGAGGTAGCGGGATCGATGCCTGCATTCTCCAATGTCTTGCATTCCTGGTTCTTTGCAAATAACCTCTGCAACTGGAAGGTAAAACCCAATGCATCACATTATTCAGTATATTAGAGTGCCGATTACTTTGTTTGAATAGACTTATTAAATTTTTCAATGAGCATTTTGCAAAAATTCTACTTTTAAATCTCTCTGTTTGAGACAAGTGTTCAGGTGTGTTATATACAGCAGCACTCATGAACCTGTGCTGAAGAATCAGTGACAATGAAGTTAATGTAAATAATCTACCGCCTTAACAAGGGACTTGAACCCTGGACCTTCAGATTAAAGAAGTTCTGACCGGCTGAGCTATCCAGCTTCAATGAGTCAATTTATTGGCACATCGGAAACGGATTTCAATTTTCCATTAAAATTACCTGTACCAGCTACATAGAATTCAGGTTTGTTGTATACCAGCACTCAATTCAACTGTGCTGAGGAATCAGTGTCAATTAAGTTCAATTGGGAATAAACTACTGCCTGAACAGGGACAGAAAACGGATTTCAAATTTCCATTAAAAATACCTGTACCAGCTACATCAGAATCAAAAGCCATGAGCTGTTGCTTGCTGTAGAAAATGTGTTTTTTATCTTATTCAGATGGCTTGTCTGTTGAGGGGGAATTAGCTCAAATGGTAGAGCGCTCGGCTTAGCATGTGAGAGGTAGCGGGATCGATGCCTGCATTCTCCAATTGTCTTTGCGTTCCTCAAAGATTTTTCCAGTTAAGGACAATGAATAAGAAATCGGCTAAAGTGTGTGTTGGAGAACATTTGGTTCTTTGCAAATAACCTCTGGCAACTGGAAGAGGTTAAACCCAATGCATCACATTATTCAGTATATTAGATAGTGCCGATTACTTTATTGGGAATACACTTTTAGTAAATTATTTCAATGTGCATTTTTGCAAAAATTGCTGCTTTTAAATCTCTCTGTGTATGAGACAAGTGTTCAGGTTTGTATACCCCAGCACTCATGAACCTGTGCTGGCGGAATCAGTGACAATGGAGTTTAATGTAAATAAATCTTCGCGCGCCTGAACAGGGACTTGAACCCTGGGACCCTCAGATTAAATGTCTGATGCTCTACCGGGCTGAGCTATCCCAGGCTTCATTGGAGGTTGTTAACTGGGACATCGAAAAGCAGATTTCAATTTTCCATTAAAATCACCTGTACCAGCTACATAGAATCAAAGCCATGAGCTGTGCTTGCTGTAGAAAATTGTTTTTTTCATTTTATGAGATCGCTTTCTGTGCGGGGGAATTAGCTCAAAATGTGTAGAGCGCCTCGCTTTAGCATGTGAGAGGTAGCGGGATCGTGCCTGCATTCTCCAAAGTCTTGCATTCCTGGTTCTTTGCAAATAAACGCTGCAACTGGAAGGTTAAACCCAATGCATCACATTATTCAGTATAATTAGGAGTGCCGATTACTTTTGTTTGAATTAGACTTTAGTAAAATTATTCAATGTGCATTTTGCAAAATTTCTGCTTTTAAATTTCTCTGTATGAGACAAGTGTTCAGGTTTGTATACCAGCACTCATGAACCTGTGCTGAGGAATCAGCAGTGACTGATGAGATGTAATTGTAAATAATTCTTCCGCCTGAACAGGGACTTGAACCCTGGACCCTCAGATTAAAAGTCTGATGCTCTACCGGCTGAGCTATCCAGGCTTCATTGGGTGAATTTATTGGCACATCGAAAACGGATTTCAATTTTCCATTAAAATTACCTGTACCAGCTACATAGAATCAAAGCCATGAGCTGTGCTTGCTGTAGAAAATTGTTTTTTTTATTTTATGAGATCTTTTTCTGTGCGGGGAATTAGCTCAAATGGTAGAGCGCTCGCATAGCATGTGAGAGGTAGGGGGATCGATGCCTGCATTCTCCAATGTCTTGCATTCCTGGTTCTTTGCAAATAACCTCTGCAACTGGAAGGTTTAACCCAATGCATCACATTGTTCAGTATATTAGATAGGGCCAATTACTTTATTGGAATAGACTTAGTAAATTTTTAAAAGTCTGACCGGCTGAGCTATCCAGACTTCAATGAGTCAATTTATTGGCACATCGAAAACGGATTTTTTATTTTATGAGATGGCTTTCTGAAAGGGGAATTAGCTCAAATGGTAGAGCGCTCGCTTAGCGTGTGAGAGGTAGCGGGATCGATGCCTGCATTCTCCAATGTCTTGCATTCCTGGTTCTTTGCAAATAACCTCTGCAACTGGAAGGTTAAACCCAATGCATCACATTGTTCAGTATATTAGATAGTGCCGATTACTTTATTGGAATAGACTTAGTAAATTTTTCAATGAGCATGTTGCATTTTGCAAAAAAATCTTCTATCTTTTTAAATCTCTGTTTGAGACAAGTGTTCAGGTGTGTATACCAGCACTCATGAACCTGTGCTGAAGAATCAGTGACAATGAAGTTAATGTAAATAATCTACCGCCTGAACAGGGACTTGAAACCCTGGACCCTCAGGATTAAAAGTCTGACCGGCGTGAGCTATCCAGACTTCAATGAGTCAATTTATTGGCACAATTCGAAAACGGATTTCAATTTTCCTTTAAAATTACCTGTACCAGCTACATAGAATCAGGTTTGTATACCAGCACTCATCAACCTTGTGCTGAGGAATCAGTTGTCAATTAAGTTAATGGAAATAAACTTACTGCCTGAACAGGGACAGATAACGGATTTCAAATTTCCATTAAAATATACCTGTACCAGCTACATAGAATCAAAGCCATGAGCTGTGCTTGCTGTAAGAAAATTTGTTTTTTTTATCTTATCAGATGGCTGTCTGTGCGGGGAATTAGCTCAAATGGTAGAGCGCTCGCTTAGCATGTGAGGAGGTAGGCGGGATCGCGATGCCTGCATTCTCCCAAATGTCTTTGCGTTCCTCAAAGATTTTTCCAGTTAAAGGACAATGAATAAGAAATCGGCTAAAGTGTGTTGGAGAACATTTGGTTCTTTGCAAATAACCTCTGCACACTGGAAGGTTTAAACCCAATGCATCACATTATTCAGTATATTAGAAGTGCCGATTACTTTATTTGGAATACACTTTAGTAAATTATTCAATGTGCATTTTGCAAAATTACTGCTTTTAAATCTCTGCATGAGACAAGTGTTCAGGTTTGTATACCAGCACTCATGAACCTGTGCTGCGGAATCAGTGACAATGGAGTTAATGTAAATAATCTTCCGCCTGAACAGGGACTTGAACCCTGGACCCTCAGATTAAATGTCTGATGCTCTACCGGCTGAGCTATCCAGGCTTCATTGAGGTAATTAACTGGCACATCGAAAGCAGATTTCAATTTTCCATTAAAATTACCTGTACCAGCTACATAGAATCAAAGCCATGAGCTGTGCTTGCTGTAGAAAATTGTTTTTTTTATCTTATGAGATTGATTTTTGAGCGGGGAATTAGCTCAAATGGTAGAGCGCTCGCTTAGCATGTGAGAGGTAGCGGGATCGATGCCTGCATTCTCCAAAGTCTTGCATTCCTGGTTCTTTGCAAATAACCGCTGCAACTGGAAGGTTAAACCCAATGCATCACATTATTCAGTATATTAGAGTGCCGATTACTTTGTTTGAATAGACTTTAGTAAATTATTCAATGTGCATTTTGCAAAAATTCTGCTTTTAAATCTCTCTGTATGAGACAAGTGTTCAGGTTTGTATACCAGCACTCATGAACCTGTGCTGAGGAATCAGTGACAATGGAGTTAATGTAAATAATCTTCCGCCTGAACAGGGACTTGAACCCTGGACCCTCAGATTAAAAGTCTGATGCTCTACCGGCTGAGCTTATCCAGGCTTCAGTGAATGAATTTATTTGGCACATCAAAAACAGATTTCAATTTTCCATTAAAATTACCTGTACCAGCCACATAGAATCAAAGCCATGAGCTGTGCTTGCTGTAGAAAATTGTTTTTTTATTTTATGAGATGGCTTTCTGAAAGGGGAATTAGCTCAAATGGTAGAGCGCTCGCTTAGCATGTGAGAGGTAGCGGGATCGATGCCTGCATTCTCCAATGTCTTGCATTCCTGGTTCTTTGCAAATAACCTCTGCAACTGGAAGGTTAAACCCAATGCATCACATTGTTCAGTATATTAGATTAGTGCCGATTAACTTTATTGGAAATAGACTTAGTAAATTTTTCAATTGAGCATTTTTGGCAAAAATTTCTACTTTTTAAATTCTCTCTGTTTGAGACAAGTGTTCAGGTGTGTATACCAGCACTCATGAACCTGTGCTGGAAGAATCAGTGACAATGAAAGTTTAATGTAATAATTCTACCGGCCTGAACAGGGACTTGAACCCTGGACCCTCAGATTAAAAGTCTGACCGGCTGAGCTATCCAGGCTTCAATGAGTCAATTTATTGGCACATCGAAAACGGATTTCAATTTTCCATTAAAATTACCTGTACCAGCTACATAGGAATTCAGGTTTTGTATACCAGCACTCATCAACCTGTGCTGAGGAATCAGTGTCAATTAAGTTAATGGAAATAAACTACTGCCTGAACAGGGACAGAAAACGGATTTCAAATTTCCATTAAAAATACCTGTACCAGCTACATAGAATCAAAGCCATGAGCTGTGCTTGCTGTAGAAAATTGTTTTTTTATCTTATCAGATGGCTTTCTGTGCGGGGAATTAGCTCAAATGGTAAGAGCGCGTCGCTTAGCATGTGAGAGGTAGCGCGGGATCGATGCCTGCATTCTCCAATGTCTTGCGTTCCTCAAAGATTTTTCCAGTTAAGGACAATGAATAAGAAATCGGCTAAAGTGTGTTGGAGAACATTTGGTTCTTTGCAAATAACCTCTGCAACTGGAAGGTTAAACCCAATGCATCACATTATTCAGTATATTAGATAGTGCCGATTACTTTATTGGAATACACTTTAGTAAATTATTCAATGTGCATTTTGCAAAATTGCTGCTTTTAAATCTCTGCATGAGACAAGTGTTCAGGTTTGTATATACCGCACTTCTGAACCTGTGCTGCGGAATCAGTGACAATGAATGAGTTTTAATGTAAATAATCTTCGCCTGAACAGGGACTTGAACCCTGGACCCTCAAGATTAAATGTCTGATGCCTCTACCGGCTGAGCTATCCCAGGCTTCAGTGAATGAATTTATTGGCACATCAAAAACAGATTTCAATTTTCATTAAATTACCTGTACCCAGCCACATAGATAATCAAAAGCCATGAGCTGTGCTTGCTGTAGAAAATTGTTTTTTTTATTTTATGAGATGGCTTTCTGAAAGGGGAATTAGCTCAAATGGTAGAGCGCTCGCTTAGCATGTGAGAGGTAGCGGGATCGATGCCTGCATTCTCCAATGTCTTGCATTCCTGGTTCTTTGCAAATAACCTCTGCAACTGGAAGGTTAAACCCAATGCATCACATTGTTCAGTATATTAGATAGTGCCGATTACTTTATTGGAATAGACTTAGTAAATTTTTCAATGAGCATTTTGCAAAAATTCTACTTTTAAATCTCTCTGTTTGAGACAAGTGTTCAGGTGTGTATACCAGCACTCATGAACCTGTGCTGAAGAATCAGTGACAATGAAGTTAATGTAAATAATCTACCGCCTGAACAGGGACTTGAACCCTGGACCCTCAGATTAAAAGTCTGACGGCTGAGCTATCCAGACTTCAATGAGTCAATTTATTGGCACATCGAAACGGATTTCAATTTTCCAATTAAAAATTACCTGTACCAGCTACATAGAATTCAGGTTTGTATACCAGCACTCATCAAACCTGTGCTGAGAGAATCAGTGTCAATTAAGTTAATGGAAATAAACTACTGCCTGAACAGGGACAGAAAACGGATTTTCAAATTTCCATTAAAAATACCTGTACCAGCTACATAGAATCAAAAGCCATGAGCTGTGCTTTGCTGTAGAAAATTGTTTTTTTTATCTTTATGCAGATGGCTTTCTGTGCGGGGAATTAGCTCAAATGGTAGAGCGCTCGCTTAGCATGTGAGAGGTAGCCGGGGATCGAATGCCTTGCATTCTTCCAATGGTCTTGCGTTCCTCAAAGATTTTTCCAGTTAAGGACAATGAATAAGAAATCGGCTAAAGTGTGTTGGAGAACATTTGGTTTTTTGCAAATAACCCTCTGCAACTGGAAGGTTAAACCCAATGCATCACATTATTCAGTATATTAGATAGTGCCGATTACTTTATTGGATATACACTTTAGTAAATTATTCAATGGTGCATTTTGCAAAATTGCTGCTTTTAAATCTCTGGCATGAGACAAGTGTTCAGGGTTTGTATACCAGCACTCTGAACCTGTGCTGGCGAATCAGTGACAATGGAGTTAATGTAAATAATCTTCCGCCTGAACAGGGACTTGAACCTGGACCCCTCAGATTTAAATGTCTGTGATGCTCTACGCGGCTGAGCTATCCAGGCTTCAGTGAATGAATTTATGGCACATCAAAAACAGATTTCAATTTTTCCATTAAAATTACCTGTACCAGCCCACATGAATCAAAGCCATGAGCTGTGCTTTGCTGTAGAAAATTTGTTTTTTTATTTTATGAGATGCTTTCTGAAAGGGGAATTAGCTCAAAATGGTAGAGCGCTCGCTTAGCATGTGAGAGGTAGCGGATCGATGCCTGCATTCTCCAATGTCTTGCATTTCCTGGTTCTTTGCAAATAACCTCTGCAACTGGAAGGTTAAACCCAATGGCATCACATTGTTCAGTATATTAGATAGTGGCCGATTACTTTAATTGGAATATACTTAAGTAAAATTTTTCATTATTGAGCATTTTGCAAAATATTCTACTTTTAAAATCTCTCTGTTTTGAGACAAGTGTTCAGGTGTGTGTATACCAGCACTCATGAACCTGTGCTGAAGAATCAGTGAACAATGAAGTTAATGTAAATAATCTACCGCCTTAACAGGGACTGAACCCTGGACCCTCAGATTAAAAGTCCTGAACGGGCTGAGCTATCAGGCTTCAATATGAGTCAATTTATTGGCACATCGAAAACGGGATTTCAATTTTCCATTAAAAATTACCTGTACCAGCTACATAGAATTCAGGTTTGTATACCAGCACTCATCAACTGTGCTGAGGAAGCAGTGTCAATTAAGTTAATGGAAATAAACTACTGCCTGAACAGGGACAGAAAAACGGATTTCAAATTTCAATTAAAAATACTGTACCAGCTACATAGAATCAAAGCCATGAGCTGGTGTTTGCTGTAGAAAATTGTTTTTTTTAATCTTATCAGATGGCTGTCTGTGCGGGGAATTAGCTCAAATGGCTAGAGCGCTCGCTTAGCATGTGAGAGGTAGCGGGATCGATGCCTGCATTCTCCAATGTCTTGCGTTCCTCAAAAGTATTTTCCCAGTTAAGGCAATGAATAAGAAATCGGGCTAAAGTGTGTTGGAGACATTTGGTTCTTTGCAAAATAACCTCTGCAACTGGAAGGTTAACCCAATGCATCACATTATTCAGTATATTAGATAGTGCCGATTACTTTTATTGGAATACACTTTAGTAAATTATTCAATGTGCATTTTGCAAAATTGCTGCTTTTATAATCTCTCTGCATGAGACAAGTGTTCCGGTTTGTATACCAGCACTCATGAACCTGTGCTGCGGAATCAGTTGACAATGGAGTTAATGTAAAATAATCTTCCGCCTGAACAGGGACTTTGAACCCTGGACCCTCAGATTAAATGTCTGATGCTCTACCGGCTTGAGCTATCCAGCTTCATTGAGGTAGTTTAACTGGCCACATCGAAAGCAGATTTCAATTTTCCATTAAAATCACCTGTACCAGCTACATAGAATCAAAAGCCATTGAGCTGTGCTTGCTGTTAGAAAATTGTTTTTTCATTTTATGGAGATCGCTTTCTGTGCGGGGATTAGCTCAATATTTTGTACAGCGCTCGCTTAGCATGTGAGAGGTAGCGGGATCGATGCCTGTATTCTCCCAAAGTCTTGCATTTCCTGGTTCTTTGCTGCAAATACCGCTGCAACTGAAGGTTAACCCAATGCATCACAATTATTCAGTAATATTGAGTGCCGATTACTTTGTTTGAATAGACTTTAGTAAATTATTTCAATGTGCATTTGCAAAAATTCTGCTTTTAAATCTCTCTGTATGAGACAAGTGTTCAGGTTTGTATATACCAGCACTCTGAACCTGTGCTGAGGAATCAGTGACAATGGAGTTAAGTAGAAATTAATCTTCCGCCTGAACAGGGACTTGAACCCTGGACCCTTCAGATTAAAGTCTGATGCCTCTACCGGCTGAGCTATCCAGGCTCAGTGAATGAATTTATTGGCACATCAAAAACGATTTCAATTTTCCATTAAAATTACCTGTACCAGCCCACATAGAATTCAAAGCCATAGCTGTGCTTGCTGTAGAAAATTGTTTTTTTATTTTATGAGATGGCTTTCTGAAAAGGGGAATTTAGCTCAAATGTAGAGCGCTCGCTTAGCATGTGAGAGGTAGCGGAAATCGATGCCTGCATTCTCCAAAGTCTTGCATTCCTGGTTCTTTGCAAATAACCGCTGCAACTGGAAGGTTAAACCCAATGCATCACATTGTTCAGTATATTAGATAGTGCCGGATTACTTTATTGGAAATAGACTTAGTAAATTTTTCAATGAGCATTTTGCAAAAATTCTACTTTTAAATCTCTCTGTTTGAGACAAGTGTTCAGGTGTGTATACCAGCACTCATGAACCTGTGCTGAAGAATCAGTGACAATGAAGTTAATGTAAATAATCTACCGCCTTAACAGGGACTTGAACCCTGGACCCTCAGATTAAAAGTCTGACCGGCTGAGCTATCCAGGCTTCAATGAGTCAATTTATTGGCACATCGAAAACGGATTTCAATTTTCCATTAAAATTACCTGTACCAGCTACATAGAATTCAGGTTTGTATACCAGCACTCATCAACCTGTGCTGAGGAATCAGTGTCAATTAAGTTAATGGAAATAAACTACTGCCTGAACAGGGACAGAAAACGGATTTCAAATTTCCATTAAAAATACCTGTACCAGCTACATAGAATCAAAGCCATGAGCTGTGCTTGCTGTAGAAAATTGTTTTTTTATCTTATCAGATGGCTGTCTGTGCGGGGAATTAGCTCAAATGGTAGAGCGCTCGCTTAGCATGTGGAGAGTAGCGGATCGATGCCTGCATTCTCCCATTGTCTTGCGTTCCTTCAAAGATTTTTCCATTAAGGACAATGGAATAAGAAATCGGCTAAAGTGTGTTGGAGAACATTTGGTTCTTCGCAATAACGCTCTGCAACTGGAAAGGTTAAACCCAATGCATACATTATTCAGTATATTAGATAGTGCGATTACTTATTTGGAATACACTTAGTAATTATTCAATGTGATTTTGCAAAAATGCTGCTTTTAAATCTCTCTGCATGAGACAAAGTGACAGTGTCCGGTTTGTATACCAGGCACTCATGAACCTGTGCTGCGGAATCATGACAATGAGTTAATGTTAAATAATCCTCCGCCTGAACAGGGACTTGAACCCTGGACCCTCAGATTAAATGTCTGATGCTCTACCGGCTGAGCTATCAGGCTTCATTGAGGTTGTTTAACCTGGCAACATCGAAAGCAGATTCAATTTTCCATTAAATCACCTGTACCACAGCTACATAGAATCAAAGCCATGAGCTGTGCTTGCTGTAGAAAATTGTTTTTTCATTTTATGAGATTCGCTTTCTGTGGCGGAATTGCTCAAATTGTAGAGCGCTCGCTATGCATGTGAGAGGTAGCGGGATCGATGCCTGTATTCTCCCAAGTCTTGCATCCTCTGGTCTTTGCAAATAACCGCTGCAACCTGGAAGGTTAAACCCAATGCATCACACTATTTCCAGTTTATTTAGAGTGCCGATTACTTTGTTTGAAATAGACTTTAGTAAATTATCAATGTGCATTTTGAAAAATTTCTGCTTTTAAATCTCTCTGTATGAGACAAGTGTTCAGGTTTGTATACAGCATCATGAAACCTGTGCTGAGGAATCAGTGAACAATGGAGTTAATGTAAATAATCTTCTGCCTGAACAGGGACTTGAACCTGGACCCTCAGATTAAAAGTCTTGATGGCTCTAGCCGGCTGAGCTATTCCAGGCTTTTCAGGTGAATGAATTATTGGCACATTCAAACAAGATTTCAATTTTCCATTAAAATTACCTGTACCACCAGCACATAGAATCAAAGCCAATGAAGCTGTGCTTGCTGTAGAAAATTGTTTTTTTATTTTAATGAAGATGGCTTTCGAAAGGGGAATTAGTCAAATGTAGAAGCGCTCGCTTAGCATGTGAGAGGTAGCGGGATCGATGCCTGCATTCTCCAAGTCTTGCCATTCCTGTTCTTTGCAAATAACCGCGCTGGCAACTGGAAGGTTTAAACCCAATGCATCACCATTGTTCAGTATATTAGATAGTGCCGATTACTTTATTGGAATAAGACTTAGTAAATTTTTCAATGAGCATTTTGCAAAAATCTACTTTTAAATCTCTCTGTTTGAGACAAGTGTTCAGGTGTGT